>JARFOD010014784.1:0-10812 GCA_031763545.1 Mopalia muscosa
GTGCTAGTATCTGCTCCGAAACGTTGCTCGTCAATAAATCCAGAAGTTGTATATCCATAAAATCGCTTGTTATGTAAATAAGTACTTATTGATGCCTTGACACCATTTATTGTTTTCGTGGGCCTTTAAACCGAGCTGAGAAGACAAAAAGACTATGTTGCTCAGGGGACAATATATTAAAACATTTGAAAAGTCTCGATTGGCATCTGACATTGCCAAGTCAATAGTTTTTTAATTATATTCTATCACAGTAGTCCTATTGCAAATAACGCATAACATAAGAGTAAGGGACTTAGGCACCTACGTTGTTTTCTGGGGGGCAAAACTCCAGCAACTTGATGATTTCAGATATATTAGGGAAAACTTCGCTCATAAACCGTAAGTCAATTCATGGAACTGTTATTATTTATTTTATTTTTGATTTTTTTTTTGATTCTGATACCAACATGATTAGCTAAACATATAGACCAGCAACATTTATTATTTTTAACTGTAATTCTGAAGCCGTAGTATATTTAGAAGATAATGTCTGATGCTTCAATTGTATGTCAGTAAAACAATGTTGACACTGAGTAAACTGTTTCAACAGTTTGGAAAATGTTTTGAGGGAGTTGGAATACAGATTCTCAGAAGACGACCGAGGCGTTAGTGGCTCCTGGGGATATTGTCATCAGTTAAACACCCAAAAGTCAAAGCTTTGTATTTGTTAGAAGCTTTTATGACAAAGATAGTGATTTACTTATCGTAGATAGTGAAATGTAGAAGAAAGTTAGAGATGATTAGGATAATTTACAGTCTGTATCGGGAATCCTTTCAAGTTTACGCCAGAATGACTTTATAAAGTTTTTTCCACGCTTCGCGCTTGTGATAGCACTTAATGTTATTTAGTTCGTTATAATGTTTATTGAGTGCCTTGAGGCGGTTGGAAACTTGTCTCCGTAAATGTTACTATGTGTCAAGATCGAACGGTAATGCTGTGCAAAACCATGAAATTCACTCTATATGGATATTATTAGGATACAATTGATTCTCTTACTTGTGTGTTTTATATATACTAGGTGTTTTTTCCAACAGTTTAAAGGTAAATAGTTTAATTATGCACAGCTCAATTTGATGACTTTATTCACCTTCTTCCTGAAAGAAAAAAGATAAAATATTTTTCATGTTTGAAAGCTCAACGTTGCGTTAGAATTGGAAACGAGAAATAGAGTATTGGATCTTGTAGTTGGTTATTTATCACGTCATTCATGTTCGAAGTAAGTTTTTTTTTCAAAAAAGAATAACAAACACAATGGGCGATGATAGATTTCAAGGCAATGTCGAGCCATTTTCGCAAATTAAAAATGTTCCCATCTGCTTGTGTGATGACTTTGTCGTCTACCAAGACTTGAAATCGTTATACCATACGTCCGTATCATTTTTATTGATGCAAAGTATGAGTTTTCTTTACTATGTATGTAACGTGGAAAACTCAGAAATTTTCTTGGTTATAATTCCGATCTTAATTGTTAGTATATTCTATTTCTTGGCGATTCGATTTCTTTTCGGACCATGTGAAGTAATCTCCAGGCCAGGGCCTATCAGAATCACTTAGTTGGCTGTATTTGGCTTGGGGGTAATTACCATGCATGTTTCATTTTTTCCCGACCATATCCATATCTGCCTGTCTGACCGTAATTCATACAAGTATTCCCTAGTCTATATTTTTGGTATAATAACCGTGAGATATGTGCTTTTCTCACCAGCTATATTTTATTAAGTTATTTTAGTATCAAGTTTTACCCCACATCTCACTAAGTGGATATATCAAACATTTTTACTACCCTAAATATGTTCCACGCTTTGCACTTTTGCACTTTTTGCACAATAGTTGCACTTTTGTTCGGTTTCCCTTGCATAGTCATTCGTTGTGTATTCATACAAGGATTTGGTTATACTCGTATAGAGTATTATTGTCCAGTACACTGCAAGATCGCAATTTTTATCGATATATAATGCACTTAAAATTGACCGTTGCAAACGCAGTTTCCGTTGCAAACACGGTTTACGTAAAATGTTGTTTGACCTGTTTGACCTTTTGCCCTTCTGTTATCGTTGAAGCATCGTCGAGTAAACTTACAACTCCAATAAAAGATACATATGGATACATGTGTATATTTTATGGGAGTTGTAAGTTTATACTCTACTTTGTGGAAGTCATCAGTGGGAATAATACGGTATCGTATAAAGCTTTATACAATTTACGAGTTACGACCCGCCATGTTTGTATTTATACAATTATTGTCGCGGAGTGAAGTCCTAATATTTTGATTTCTATTCCTATTTAATATTTATACAATGTATGTTACATTTCTTTATTGTTAAA
Source organism: Mopalia muscosa (assembly GCA_031763545.1). Lineage (NCBI taxonomy): Eukaryota > Metazoa > Mollusca > Polyplacophora > Chitonida > Mopaliidae > Mopalia > Mopalia muscosa. The sequence goes on from JARFOD010014784.1 coordinate 2,366, forward strand.
CATATGTTTTTGTTCTATTTGAACGGGTGTTTTTTTAGTTAAATACTACTTTGTTTAAAAAATGAATCGTCCCCTTTCGATCTCCCATTACAGAATGTTATTAACTCTACCTGGTTGGTATTATAGAGCTTTGATTTTGTGTGTAGTTTGTTTATCCGTCTAAAATCTAGAATATGTATATATATATATATATAACAATGATCCTGTTCAAAAAGTCGGTCGTAAATGTAGGTTAGACAAGGGAAATTTATGAGAAGGTGCATAAAAATAAACAGTATTTGACATCTCTATAAACCTGAATGCGCAAGCGCTTCACTCTCTGCTGCTAAATATACAAGCAACAACGGAGATATTTCACTACACAAAATTGGTGCACGCGGACTTACATATTTTTATTGAAAATAAAACTTACATTTTATTGTTAAATTTCTTTTGATAGTAACGCAATTTATAGGCTGAAGTTACAGTAGCCGATTTGGGTTTGTCTTTTTACTGTAAATATGTTCGTTTGTATTCCGTGCCATAGTCTGTCCTTTCTTGGGATAGCGTCTTGCCTTCACCCGTTGCACGGGGACGTTAAGGTTAGTTTCTTTGTTCATTCAGCTTCCTGGGGCAATTAAACTTTTGCCAAGTTTTTATATTGCAGCAAGGGTAGAAATATATGAGTCTCGTCTTAACCATCTTGGCCCTTGCAGTGAATTTATTCGACTGACCCCTTAAATGAATAAAATAGCATTTTCAGACTCCTCTCATGTTAGTAAAATTTTTGATTATAGTAAAGGTAAATTGCCTATGTCCGCAGATTGTTTTCGAGTGATAAATGAAAACTTTCTAGAGCTTCAGAGTTAAACTCTTTTATTGAAGTCAGCAAATTGTATGTTTCTTCATGTTTGTCACGGATTGTATCGTTATAGAGTAGTTAAATAAATGTTTCTTCACTCATTGGTGGTCATTCTGTATGCAGATAAATTTACAATGAGTTGGTTATAACATTGGCGATAAAAGTTTCCTTGCTTAATTACTTTGTCGATTACTCATATTAACAATAAGTGCGATTGTTCTACAATGCATATCATGTATACAGTATAATTGTAAATTTCTTTTTCTGTAAGAAATGTTTATTTTATTCTCCAGTCAAACTCGTCCTAAAAGACAAGATAGCTGTGGGAATAGACCGAACAACTTATCGCTCAAAACAATTGGAGATGCACAGACTGAGTTTATTTCCCCCGATTGACAGTCACGCCAGCTCTACACGGTGCTCGGGAAGAAGGTGGTTTGAGAAACGCTTAAATGACACCAAAATGAAAGCTTTGGCAATGAAACATACAAATTAAAGAAGAGTTATTAAGACTTCAAACAGAACTTGAAATAAGTGAATCCAAGCTCTGATAGACTTAGAAAATATGCAGTGGGAACACAGACTTGAAGTCCCCTTTAACGTATCCATATTGCTGTCTTCCCTATACCGCTGATGATGCATCTCTATTTTCAACCACGAGGAGACGCGAAAACGTTTAAATACCACTTATGACAACCTTCTACACCAAGAACTTCCAGTCAATAATCCGTGTTATCCAAAGTATGACATTCCAGCTTGTGAACATTTAATAGATATCATCAAGAAATCTTGTGATGATCCACACGATTCATTCGACAGGTCAACAGAAAAATCGTATACAGACGAAGAACAAATTTATGATTTTTTTCCTAAACAGTATACAGACGGTGATACCACCAAAACAGTAAGTGCGAAAAGGTTTTTGGAAGAAGTATCGGTTACAAACTTGCATTAAAAGAGCTGTAATGTCGCTACGGCAATAACGAGGTATTGGCCAACGCATATCTTAAAACGTACTTTAGAATGACCTAGCATGAACTCAGATCATACAAAAGCTCTAAACCAATTTGACATATTTGACAAACGTGCAGTAAGGGTGCTTGAATATCCAGAAAATATGGAAAGATCAGTGGCAAAAGTCTCCTACTATTCCCATGATAAATGAATGGAGGGCTGGTGTACAGCAAACCAACGATATGGGTCACGAGGTCACGATTTTAACAACTGTTGTAAGTTTGTTGAAAATGAAGCCTCTAAACTTAATGACACCACATCTATGACCAAGCAGCACTCCAAGCTGAAACTAAAGTAAACCAACACAGTTGTAACAGGTCAAAATCCAGTTAAATGTCCAAGCTCATCACTAATACCAGACCAGACGTCTATAAACTCAGTACATATAAGGCATTGTGTCCAAAGTCAACTATATTTGCCTCCCCTCTTTAGTTGTGTGGACTGGGAATAACCAGGGGACCATAAGCTGCAACATTGGCTTCATTATCATTTATTATATGTTAAACTCCATGTGACGTTAAAGTTAACACACTGGCTGACTGCCTGTAAAGGTGTATTCCACTTTCGCCTACAGATTTTGAGGCGAAAGTTTGTAGGCGAAAGTGGAATATAGGAGTCAGAAGATAAGGCGATTGAAAGGGATTAAGCCTCAGGGATGCCAGTGTCCCGCTAACGCTCCAAAAGAAGAAAAATAATATTTTGTTGTAAGATTGTAAGTTTTATTTTAATGCATGAAAGCGTAATGAAACATGCTTATACAGTTATTTATTTACAATGCCAGTTAATATGATGACGAATCTGAATATTCCATCACTGTTTTCCTTCCATCTGTAAGCTGCTCTTTCAAGGTGGATAACCTGTGATCAACGTTCCTGTACTTTCGGCGCTTTTGTGGTGGGGCTATCCCTCCTTCCAGTTGTAACATTTTTATTTCGTTGGCGGCCTGTTATGTCTGGATGCCGCTGAGGAACTGAAATACATTCGGGTGTGGTTTCTGTATCAATCTGTTCAGTTTGTTATGCCAACCTTCCAAATGGTTTGTGGTTCTTGGTCCAGAAGTACAGAAATGATTCCACATCACCTCTTTTTATGTAGTGGCGGCGACCGGCAGCTCCTCCCCTCCACTTTACATAATAAGTATAAAATAACGGAAAACCTTACACTATGAATAATAAAGAAAAGCCCTTCATTATTATGTTTTAGCAAAACGTAACCTGGTGGCTCACTCTATACTACTACAGTGCAATTGATAAATACTATTTTACGTAAATTGAAAGAGAATTATAGTATCTCATTCAGTCAAACATTGTGCTACACCAGCGGTCTGTTTGGAATTATACTTCGATGTTTGATGTTCTTGGTGTAGACAGTGCAATGCCATAGGTACATGCAAATTCAAAGTTATCTGTAATTGTTACTGAACCTATGATTACATTCGACGATTAAGTGCAGACATATGGTAGCGTTCGCTTAACTCTTAAGATCAGGGTAACTCCTGGAGCGTAGGTACGAAATCTCCTGAGTGTATCTTATGAAAGCGGGGTATTTACACCTTTATTTGACCATTTGTGGGTATGGGTGTATTTATGTCTGTGTGTGCAGGAAGATGCATACTGCAATCTGTGCCTTGCAGATGTTCAAATTTGAAAACAAGTAACTGTTCGTTAACAAAAATGAGTTCAGCAACTAGTTTAGCAATGTAGTAGTTGGGGTGTAATAACAAATAGCAAATAACAAAGTTTGTTGTTGAACTAGCGTTTAAATAAGATTAAACATTATCTTTATAACATTTTGCTATCTCATCGAGGTTAGGCAAAAGAGAGAAGCATTGACCTTTGAAAAGGGTCAGAGTCTCGGTATAGGCGAGTTAGGTGCACGATTGGCTTTTCTCATACTTTCTCGTGTTACTTGTACAGGCAGTCAGCCAACTTGTTATCTTTAACATCACGTGATGCCTAGAATAAATGATAATAAAGCCAGTAGTGTACTTTAATGGTAGAGGCATACACACAAGACTTTTATGTTAAATAAAAACATTACAAATATATTTAAGGCAATGTGTAAACATTTAACTTACCTATCTGTAACACCCTGGGAACAGATTCCTATTGGCGTACAGTCGGCCACTTGGAGTGACCAGCCAAGAGTGGATTTAATCGGGTATAGGTATATACCGGCTACTTTGCCAACCTCCACAAACTGTCCCCGTTTTTTCTGACGCATAAATTCTATAAAGGCCAGCTTGACCAGTGCTCCGGTTGTAAGTGCAGTGAAAATGTTACAATCTTTGCTCTCTGTTAGAATGGATACGAGGGCCCCCATGTTCACCAGCGTAGTCGTATATATCTCAACTGTATGTGACCTGTTCCCTCCAAACACGAAGTTTGACAGGCTAAAATAAACATGCAGCTGTGTAGGCCAACTTATCATATATTGAGGACGTAACTCGGTTTGTTCGGCAGATAGAAAAATGAACATTGCAGTGAAAGCCAGTAAATAACGTCCAATCGTTTTGCAGATATGTTACTCCTTGTCATCCTTTTCATTTGCGTTGACCAGCCGCAAGTTTCGGTTATTTAAACACAGATAGCTGTAAATTTCGATTGTCTAGCTGCGCGCTATCTGAAATTTTACAAGTACTTAAATATCTACCGCGTAACATATATCGTTACACACCCCAACAACACTGAACTACATTTTGAGATGATTGTGGTTCTTGGATTTATAACGAGTAGCGCGGTTTGAGTGTTGAGTTTCACTTTATTTATACAGGGTCATCTGGCTCGTGCGTGGGTGCTTGATAGTAACAAAAAAAGACGTTATTGACAACATGACTGATTGATTTGGGGTTAATTTGTTAAAATTGACAATTGTTCTATCTGTCTTTAAATATGGACTGAGTAATTTTTAACTTTAACAAATAAACATCAAATTACTTAATTTAAAAATAGATGCAAAGGTTTTGGGTTCGAATTTAACCTTTGATTTTTTTTTTAAACCAACTGATTAATCAGCCAACGATAACTTTTTTTTTCTTCAATTTTTTTTTTTTTTTTTTTTCTTGGCTGCAATGCTACCAGACTCGGAGTGCCGTGACGTGGTCTAAGTTATCACAAGACGAGTCGGGTTCAGGCGAGACAACTGGGAGAGCTTGTTTTACGATGTATGGGGAAGTGTCCAATATGAAATTAGAACCTCTTGGAAAAAAAGGTGACTCGAGTTCATTTTAGCATCCTGGCTGTACGACATGGTGCAGAACTGCGGACTAGCATAATAAGACCATGGTATCATCTTCAGCTGGAGTTAAAGAAATGGTCCGATTCTCAGAAAAGCATATTCTTGCTTGTAATTATTTGATAGTAAATCAATTACTTTGTTGACAAAAACTGTTTATGTTTTCGCACGGTATTCATAAAGGGTGTGGCACATAGGCCCTTCATCTGAGATAAAGCGAAGAAATGAACATTAAACTCCCAAAATGAATTAATCCTTATTAATCCGTTAGAACATAGATAGGTCTTTCATCGGCTATCCAATTCGTAAGGCTCGTCTCGGAACACTAATACTTCATCCTCTAAGAGAGCATATATGTCTTTGGCTGACGTCCTCTTAAGATATGACCAGCATTTGAACCAATGACCAACAGAGAACTTTAGACATCCGGGTACCTCCGCGTGTATGGCAAGCCGTTTCATCACTTCTGCCTTTATTCTACATATGTCGAATTAGTTTTGCTTTTAATTTGCTTATGTACAATTCTTTTCCACATATGTGAAATTCATTTGTACTTATGTTGAAAAGATTTCCACTTATCTGAAAAAAAAAATTCAAATATGTAAAATAAACATTTATTTTACATATCTAAAATTATTTTCAACATATGTAGAAATCTTTTCAACATATGTGAAATAAAACACTAAAACCTTACTATTTCACATATGTGGAAAAGAATTTCACTTATGTAAAATCAACTTTTATTTTAGATATGTAGGCCTACAAAAGAGGTCCACTAAATATCACTGAGAAATAATTTCTCCCAACAACAAGGGATTGTGCTCCTATCTTCTTGTGAAAACTTTCAAGACGAATGCAAAGATATTGGAATATATTCCACATGCTGTGCAAGTTTAGCCTCAGCATGACACACTCCCAAGTCAAGACATTTGATCAATTGTTCCATTGTAGCGAGATACAACAACCAAAAAACAATCGCAGATATATATATATATGACAAATAAAGAATGAATGTTATATTAGGCGACGTGTTTATTCTTATTCATTATTTTAATTGTAGTCTACATCATTTTATTTTCCTGGCGAATCCTTACGGAGCTATATCCCAGAGACCCAGACGAATCAGGCCTAATGCTCTCTACAGAATCGGTGGCAAATGTAGGCCTATTAAACAATTGTAGTTTCGTTTATTCTTTGCTAGAAAATAACAAATGTTTGCGAAATGCAAAGGGTGGTTGTTCTTCCGAACAGATTGTACTTTTTGGGAAAATTCATTGCCGCTAAATACAGGCTGCGAGGGAGAAGTCTGTAATTGGGGTCGTGGGTTGTTTTGTTTCAGATATCTACAAAAGAGTTCCAATCAGCATTTTATTTTACATAAGTGAAAGGGATCTCCACATAGTAGAATAAAGGCTTATTTTAGATATGTTGAATTATTTTCCACATATGTTGAATTCTTTTTACATAAGTGAAATTCTTTTCAACATATTTAAAATAAATAATTAATTTTACATATGTGGAAAAGAATTTCACATATGTGAGCCCTTTTATCACTTCTACCTTTATTCTACATATGTTGAATTTTTTTCCACATATGTTGAATTCTTTTACACATATGAAAAATTCTTTTCCACATATGTGCAATTATTTTTCACATATGTGAAACTCTTTTCCACTTATGTAAAATAGTGATTTATTTTACATATGTAGAAAAGAATTTCACATATGTGGAAAAGAATTTAACATATGTGGAAAAGAATTCAACATATGCAAAATAAAGGTAGAAGCGATAAAACGGCTTGCCATACCGTGAGGTCGTAATGGACTGAAGGAAGTGAATTTAGCGCTATATTATTTGCCGATTCTCGCTGTTTCGGTCATGTGGCGGAGACGGCCGTATTGCGGCTAGAATAAGAGTTAGTAAAGTATCCGATGATGTAACTGATACTACTTCCGGGTCGCCTGTTTTTGTAACAAAAGGGGTAATGTTGGCAAAAGTGTGCTCGAAAATAGAAGGAATACAGGGTAATAAATTTCAACAGAACTCTGTCAAGTAGAATTATGAAACCAGCCATTATCCAGTCTCAACGACATTATCACTAGGCTTTCGCTGATTGTTGAAAAAGCGCCCTCTAGCCAGAAATAGAGAAACCTTGAAGAACATGAATTTGATGCCGAATCATGGTTAAATCATGCTTCTATATTTTTTACCGCTTAGCAAAAATTAGATTTTTACTCATACGGTTTCAGTAGATTCTGACATTCAAACTGCGTGAATATTGAACGAAATTACCTATTGGTGAGCAAGGAGTAATATATATGGCACTATAAAAGTCGTCTGAAAGCCACAATGCCCTTGGAACTGGGTAATGGATGGTTTCATACTTCTACCTGGTAGATTGCTTCTGATTTAAATGTTAAAGGCCCAGTAGTTATAGAAGTAGTTTATGTGTGTTCATCTTCAATTGACAAATTGTGTGAATGGAAACTATTTCTAACATTCTCGATTCCAACGTTAACTATATGATTCAAATGCTGATTTTAAATTTCCATGCTTTTAACCTATTTAAAAGAGTCAAGTTTGTCCATAGCACATAGCTTGGAGTTGAATATGTAATTCTCTGACACTAATGTGATGTGGTTTGGTTTACAAAAAAATTTATTCATAAAGAGATACAAATTAATCTTATCTTTTGTCTCTCTGTTAACCATTTAGTACAAACATTGCCTTAAATTGTAGATAATTAACATTAGAATTACAAAAAATCACTACACAAAAAGCTTTTATTTTTGTAGATCATGAAATATAGAAGAAATTTATAGATGATGACCAGGAAAATCTACAACCCGTATCGGTATCTAGAAGCCTTTCATGTTTACACCAGAATGACCTGATAAAGTTTCTTCCGTGCTTCGCACTTGTGAAAGTCATTAAAATGTCATCCTGTTCGTCAGAATGTTCATTGGTGCCTTGGAGCGGTTGAAAAGATATCTGAGTATAGTACGATATGTAAAGACCGACTTAGTAGTTGGACTGAAATTTGCATAGAGAGGTCGTATGCTAATGCTGTGCAGAACCAGGACATTGATTCTATATTGACACCTTATGGCTGGCTGTTTTTTCATTTCTACCTTTATTTCACATATGTTGAATTAGTTTTTTTGCTTATGTACAATTATTTTCCACATATGTTGAATTCTTTTCAACATATGTGAAATTCTTTTTAACATAAGTTAAACAAAACACAAAAACCCCTAACTATTTCACACATGTGAAAAAGAATATCACTTATGTAAAATAAACTTTTATTTTACATATGTACAGAAGAGTGGCACTCTTTCAACTGAGACGTGGGGG
>JARFOD010014795.1:0-11235 GCA_031763545.1 Mopalia muscosa
TTCTCCAAAACTCCCCATAAGTAATTAACTGTTATTGTTTCCATTTAGAAATGGCTTGCCAAAGTCTCATTGGGAATCAGAAATAGAATCACCTAACGTTCTCGCCTCAGCTGGTGGCCGTCAGGTACAATGAAAGGGTATATGGGAGACGAATGTGTTGTTATTATTTTTCAATCGTCTTTCTTCCCAGTATGTGGGTTTATAACGTCTGGTTTCAGTAAATTGTACTAACTATACAGATATTGTTTATTCCTCTAGTGTGGTATGTGGCGGCATTATTTTAAATCGACATATGTTTGTATTGTCAAATGTTTGTTGTGTTTATATCCTTTCTTTTATTCAGTCTGTCCACACATTATAGCTAAATTCTGGGTTACAACTGCGTACATAAACAATAATATGATCAGGATAGTTAAATGAAGCATAAATTTTTCATGATTTATTTTTTAGGCCCATTATGTAAAACTGATAAGTGCAACTACAAGTTTTGAATATATGGAACATCATTTTAGGCTGAGACGTGGGTCAAAAGTAACCAGGAAAAATGATTTGGTTGAATTACCAGTAATTCAAGTTACCTCCATAGTCGGATGTTTACAAGCTAGAGTTGACTGCGTGGGTTCGACTTCTATTGCAGTCTAACGGACTCCGTTAAACAAATCGCCTATTTCTTAGCATAAGTTCATAGCCACCGAATCTGTTACGAAACACAATTTAAATTTTGCCAACAATATTGTTAAATAAGAAACAAACCAATCCGTGTTATTTAGACGAGTGTTTTCGTCATCCTCGGCACTGTCAGAGTAGCTGGCGCACGGCTCGTCTGTCTCGCCATCACTTGCAAATGGTTAAAACTGATACGGTTTTGTAGCATCTGAACGCATACAAATTTCCGCAATATCAACATCATTCTCATCTTCTGATGTGTAGGTATCGGAGAATGGATCTGATATGTCTTCGTGGTGCTGGAAAGAAAATGCTGCCATCTCTCGAGAGGATAATCTTATGCACTTCTGGGCTAAAGCATGGCTAACTGCTAGGCCTGGCTGACAGGACTTCACGACGTGACGTCACTCAAGCAGAGATTGGAATCTCAGCGGCAGGCTAATCTGGTAACTTAAGTGCCTTGTGGGGGCAAAGTTGACAATATTTCGTTGTGCCAAATATATATTACTTTAGGACAGCGTATAAAGATTATGTTTATGGCATAAAATGTTAAATAAAATTACAACTGCGGAGCTCCTTTAAGGTACACCATATCACCCGAGATGTCACCGGTAACAAACAAAGACGGGACAGATACAGGACGTGCGTCAAAACAAAAACAGGTAGGCTTCATGTTGCACTTTCGCTCTAAAATATATTTACCCTATTTAAAGTGCTTGAGCTTACATTCGTGTTTTTGATTAGTGTTGAATGTAACCTACTTAGGGTTATTCCATTTACACGACTGCGAGTCACACTAATAAGCAAAGGAAACCATGCTTGTAGCCACTGAAAACCAAACACAGACATGACAGTCACAGGAGGCAGTGCAAATACGTCACAAATAGATCTGCTTGATGCTGTCTCTAGCACAGCATTCTTAAGCCAGCTCTCAACTGTAGATAACATTATACACATCAGTATGCCTTAATTTATTGCACATATGTATACACAGATGAACGGAAGCTGAAGCATTCGTTAAACTGATAAAATAACTGAGCAGATTGACAAACATTTGAAGGACGCCTCCAATTCGTCTATATTAGTCACCGCCAACGTGTAGTACCCCTTGTTTATGGTAGCTGTAGTTATTGCTAATTATGAAAGGATAGTGGGCGGACAGTATCGTTACAATTGGCTATTCCCCACAGTAATAACTCAATTTACAGATTAGTTAGGCCAAGACAAATGGATTTGGGTTGATCTCATCAAAGAATAGTTTGGACGAATTTGGAATAATGACTACTAGTGGTAGCATCTGCACGACTGAAGTCAAATAGTTATTGTAGCTAAAATGTAACTGTGCAATTGACGATTTCTTTCTTTATTCCTTTATTCTCACACTTCAATAGGTCTAGTAGCTGTTTCGGTAGATGTGTCCACTATATAACACGCTCTAAAAGAAAAAGATATTAGAATAAACAAACTGTTAAAAGCCATACGAAGAGATCAGATGTGTTACCTAACGACGAGTACAAGCACAGCATTTAGATTTAGCGAACCGGGATGATGTACTTATTGGGTTGTATCTACAGAGCTAAGGGGAAAAAGAAACCGCTTTGTTTGTGATGTATTTGTATTACGTCCAGAGAGTAAACTGCAGTTGCATAGCTACCTTCTCTTTGCTTTTTGCCATTGGCTTTGAGGTTGGCTCCCTTCACTCATTGGGTTGGCACGCCGTCATGTGACTGAAATAACCTTAAGTACGGCGTTATACACAATCAAATGGCATGGTATTTGCTAAACTCGTCGGAAGACCCGTCTTGGGGCATGTTTTTCTCAATCACACATTGAATTATCTTGACATTTAATTTTAATAAACAATAAATAGAAATTAATATCAGCAAGAATCGATTTTCAAAACATCATACCACATATATCCTTAGTATGGGGAATGATTTTAAAAGTATACATTCAATACGAAATAGACGCATTATTTGGAAAATATTAATGTCAGTCCATCTGTTACAGTTTTGAGGGAATATAAATTCTTATTGATTGGTTAATGCTTTCAATACAAAAAAAAAATCGTAAAATGTAAATTAGAGCAAGTGCTTGTTCGTCCAACAAATTCGTTTGGTTAATAAGCATCTTGGCGGCTTGCCAGTGATATGCTGTACACTTTGGTATGTCACTATAGAATTTCCAAGTTTAAAAAGTGCAGAATCCAAGCGTCTCGAGGTACTGTTGGCGACCTCTTAAAATGACACAATTCTCTGCATAACATTGTAGTTCGGTTTAAAAATAGGTGTACCCCAAGGAATTTCCGTACAGTCAATGGAATACTGCATTGCTACAGGTCACCTCCAAATTAACTGACATGTATTCCCTCCCTGAAGAGTCTGAATTAGCAATTCGGTCAATGAGGTTCCACAAGCAGTCTGCTATAGGCCTACCCTTTTTATCCCTCACCAAAATCTGTTGGCGACAGAATAGTTAAATGTAAAAGAAAGTAATTTTCGTCGCCGTCTTTTGGGGAAGCAAATTCTGTATTTAATTTGCGCTGTGTTTTTCCTACGTATAAAAATATTCTATTTTCACACAATAAAATGCATTTTTATGCAACTTTTTTATGGCGGAGTTTTTCATAAACATCGTGAAGGCGTATTGTTTTCTTAAATATCGATATAACAAAATGATATTATTTGTCCGAGAAAAGGAACCCTAGTGACAGAAGCGTCATGGGTGCCGTTTACCAGGCACCTGACGTATGTACTCTCGTCGTTTCTGAAAATAAACAGATCGGAGTGAGGCGACTCCCCAGAAGTTGGATATCAACTTCCCTATTAAAGGGTGATATTATCTTGAGCTTCAACGCAGAATAAAAAGTTATATAAAGTAATGGTCAAGAGGTGAACATAATAACTTGTCGCGGGAGAAATCGGGTTGATCTAAATTAGCAATTTGACTGGAATATGTTTAAAACACTTTTATTTCCCTTCGCTTTAAGTTAAGGTTAATTTAAAATGTATTCAAAAGAAACTATTGTAGGAATGTAATGGAATACTTTCCAAAATGCAGCTTATTGAAGTATAAATGGACGATTGCTTACAGAATAAAATAGAGTATCATCTACATTCATCCAAATTAAATCACTAAGTCAAAGCATCGGCTTATCCGTTGTAACCCATTTAAATGTGCCGATAATCGCAAAATCATCTAGTCAGATTTTACCAAAAAACATTACTTTTATTTGCACACAGTAAACTAATAGCTTATATCGTGTATAAACTTGTAAATTTGTTTGATTGAGGTTTAACGTCGTACACAAGGGTATTTCACTTATATGAAGACCGATTGTCCACACTGTTCCTTGACCTATTACGGTGGAAATCCGGGAGGAAATCGAGTAAAAAACACACACGTGATTGCCAGAGCCACATCTTGTGACTCCCTATAATTGTCAGAGTTATAATGTAAAAATAGATAGTAAATATAGCCAACAATAATAGTGATTGGCCCAATAAACCCATGGTTGTCCCAACCTAGCCAGACTTGACCCATTTTGCTATAAAATGCTATAGTAATATTGTGCTAACTCAACCCGGTGTTATGTATAAATTAGGATTCGGTATTCAATTTATTTATTGGATGTTTACATAATGTGGTTACACAGTGTCCATCGTTGTAAAACACCCGCTAACAAATCAATACCTTTCCTTGTTTAAAAACACATTTCCCACGTGTCTACGTAGAAACGGCATCAGTTTTCTCCTTCATCAGATTATTTACTTCATGTCCCTTGACATTGACGTGTCTAAACATCTTTGATGACAGATTTCATCGTTAACACAAGTCGGTCTGTTTTTATAAGTTCTTTTTATTCAAGTTTTTAGTATGACAATATAAAAGAAACCGATTCTAGTCTAAATAGATAACTATAAATTAATATGATCAAATATCAAAGAGATAATTCTGTAATCGATAGTAAACTGTGCTCGGTTTTCCAGATACAGTATCATGATTCGTCCATCTTTATCTTATTTATCTACTTTCTTAAATGTCATTATTTGAGATACGAACCAAACTCGATTACATGTATCTGAAGTTTCTTCTCTGAATGATAATTTGGGCCATATAGTGAAAATATTTAAACTTGGATTGTTTCTTGGAAGAAGCATTGTACTTTTAGAAGAACACAAATCTTAAAAGCCACTGTGTTATATACGCACATTTCACATTTTATTGGTGTATAACATTACGTTTTGGTAGTTTCAGTTACACGGATATAGGCTTAGCACACATAAACCTTCCACCTGTTCTTATAATTAGATACATGGATACACTGCTATGTAGTGTAGGCCCTTTACTATGTACTTTTTTTTAGCAATACGTTACTGGAAAAATTAATAGGCTATAAAAGAAAACACAATATTCCTGTGTAACACAGCGCTCATATAACCAGCGACCAGCTTACAGTAGCTCATACTAACTGTAACCTAGACGTTGGTTCATATAGCAAGGCTTTTCAGGTAAAGACCGCATAGTTAGGCTCTAGACTCACACAAAATCCTATTGGTTGATCTGGTCACATGAGCATACAGGTGTGCAAAGTGGCCGAGCAAAGTTCCTAACGAGAGGACTGTATGCTCATGTGACCAGCTCAACAAATATAATTTTGTGAGTCTAGAGCCTAACTCTTCAGCCCTTTACCGGAAAAGCCTTGCTATATGAACCAGCGTCTAGGTTACAGTCAGCATGAGCTACTGTAAGCCGATCGTTATACGAGCGTAGTCATTCAGGTGCACTATTGGCTTTATTATCAGTAATTCTAAGTAAAATATCACGTGACGTCAACTATAACACGTTGATGAACTGCCTCGGGCCTACGTGACAAGTAACGCGTTAACTCTATCAAACATAACGCTAACCGTAACGCTTAACCTAGCCTTAATACTAAACATGTCACTAACATTGACGTTATATCTAACAGGACGGACTGACCGTATTTTCTGCCACAGTAACTGAAGTCTGTAGCCTGCTGCAGTCTATTTTGTACAGCTTCATCTGAACTTCACGTCATGGCCAGCTCAGATTCCTACACCCCCGAGGAAGAAGTGGTCCGCCATATCGGAGGGTGCCACTGTGGACGGGTTAGGTTTGAAGTCTGGGCGCCCCCTGTCTTGCAGGTCATCAAGTGCAAGTATGTTTATACTTTCACATTAGTTAATTACTTATTCAATAAATAACTTAATTACAAAAATAAGAAGCCTACTTAAGAATATTTTATAAACATATATTGCATGGCAATATTGATATTCTCCAAATCCTAAAATGACTTGTTTATTGAATCGAGACCCCCCCTCCCCCTTACTTCATTTAAACAAAACTGTTGTACATTTCGCCAACTTAAATGTTCATGTTCTGACACGGACAGATGACTAGGTTCAGGTAGTTTATCATGCAAATCACGTATCCACTCGGGATTTCGGCTAAAATGTTATATATATTTTTTTCAGTTGCACAATCTGCCAGAAGAAACAGAATCACCATTTTATTGTTCCGGAGTCAAGGTTCAAATTAATTCGGGTAGGTTAACGTAAAAAAGTATTCATTTTACCATTTAAAATAAAATTTAAAAATTTAAAATACTTATTTTTTCGGTCTTATTATTTGCATTATCAAGATAATAAAAAAAGAAGATTTCCGAAGGTTAAAAAAGTACAAATTTGACCCCTGACTAGCTTTAGATTCCTTAATAACGCTTGGTTTGTATGATGGGTTTGACGCCTAACTTAACGTTATTTCTCATATAATGGCGTGTAATGGTTGAAGATTACTACCGTCGACACCACTGACAACACCACTGGGAACACCACAGGTGACACTACTGACGAAATCACAGGCGACACCAACGGGGACACCACTGGGGACAACACTGGCGTCATGTCTGGGGACACCACAGGCGACACCACTGGGGACACCACAGACGACACCACTGACGACAACACTGGGACACCACTGGCGATACCACAGGCGACACCACTGAAGTCACCACGGAAGACTCCACGGAATACACCACTGGGGACATTACCGGGGGACACATCAGGCGACACCATAGGTGATACCACTGACGACACCACTGACGACATTACTGGGGACACCACTGGGGACATTACAGGCGACACCACTAGGGACACCACAGGCGACACCACTATGACATCTCTGGGTACACCACTGGTGACACCACAGGGGACGCCACTGGGGACACCACTGACGACACCGCTGGCGACACCACCGACGACATCACTGGGAACACCACAGGCGACATCAAAGGCGACACGACTGGGAACTAATAGACAACACAGAAAAAAGCAGGACAATCAACCAAAGACAAGACCATACAATCACAGGACGCAATACAAAGACATTGTATCCGCTTCCCCTGGCAATAGCGTTAGCGTTGTAACGGCCCTTAGTTAACTAATGCCACGTTCCCACTATTACGATTGGCGGTACGATTGAAATCGACTTAATCGTGGTGATCCTATTAGATCTTGAGGTCAGTCTGGCAATCGCGCTAATCTTTGGAAAGCTTTCGGACGGTTAAAAAAAATTCTGCGATCAAGATCTGATAGGATCACCACGATTACTTCATGATTTAGACGACTATTTCTATCGTGCCTCCAATCTCATAGTGGGACCGTGGCATTATCGACTCAATGCAGGTTAGATAAGCTCATCGATTCTAGTATTTATCTTCCTCTCTAGTAAACATGTCTGTTTGTTCAAAATGAAAGGTGCTAGCACCTGTAACAATTCAAATCTACATTAACGGCGAAATATGACGGGTTGACAAAATTTAAAAAAAAAATAAAAAATGGTGTGAGGTATAAAATATCTCATAAAAAACATTAATGGAAATTAATAATTAAACACATGAAAAATGCAATAATTAACATAGCTTTGTTGAATGTAAATCCATATATCTCTTAAATGGGCAACATAGAATTATAGTAAATATAGTCACTCTGCCTGTACTCCTCTAAATGTTGCGCCCCGTGAGGGAGTGGGTGGGCTATGGCCCTGCAGAATACTCCCTCGGCTTCCTCGGTCGATCGTAAGAGTCGAGAAAAGAGGTTGCTTTCTGTTGCCCGGTGTTCGCAGAGCTAAAGGGTAACGGGAAGGAGATTTGTTTGTGATGTTCTGTATTTGTGTCCGTCGTCGTCATATAAGTGAAATACCCTTGAGTACGCCGTTAAACCCCAATCAAACAAACAAACAAACAAACAAACATCTAAATGTGGCTGTAGCGCATGTGCATGCATATACGACGGCATGTCACAACATTCAGAATGATTGTTCCGTTTGATGGACTTTAAGTTCAAACAGTGGCTGTAGCCTACATTTTATGGAATTTAGAGTTTTGGCAGAGGAGCTAAATTCCACGCACGCCTACGGCATGTAAAGGATCGGGATACGCCCTAGGGTACCCCCAGGTTACACAGATCATCTGCGGCCGTTGTATGCATATTTTGATTTTGGGGTCATACGGCCGCTGTATCCTTACCCTGTGACTTAGCCATTAATCTATTTCGGTATATAAGGTTCTGTGTGCCAGGTCCAAGACTTGAGTTACACTAGTTTAATATTTTTAATCTATAGAAACACAATTTATCTAATTTGCTTAATCGATATGTTTTCTTTTGTTTTTAGGGTGAGGATAATCTGTCTGTATATACGTTTAACAAGCATATAGCAAAACACACGTTTTGTAGGACATGTGGGGTACAGAGTTTTTATCGACCACGAAGCAACCCGGATGGCTATGGTGAGTCTAAAAGTCCCAAAGCATTTATAAAATCTTCTTTTCATCGGACAAAACATGTTTTGAAGACACGTTTTAAAAACTGGAAATGGTATTTTTGATTTTGATATTTAATCAATGGATAAAATTGGATTTAAAATAGTGCAGAATATAACGCATTTGATTGGTCAGAAACTTGATGACGTAAACGTTTCGGGAAGAAGTCATTAAGCAATATCTATACGTCACAAGTTCTATTTAAGATACTAGCACCCCTTAGTTAGTGTGATATCTTTTAATGGAAACATAATTGTTTGTTGATCAGACTGTGCTGGATCAAACAATGTATTATATAAAAACTGGAAAAATTCTCCAACAGCCATACTCACACAGTGTTGAAACAAATTTGAATGTAAGTCTTGGGCAATAAAAACGAATCGATGGATCATAATAATAGAGTGGGCCCACTATTTAAATTGAATTTCAAATAATTATGCTAATTTCGTTTCTTTTACAGGTGTAATGCCACACTGTATTGACAGTAAAACGATTGACCAAATAAACTATGAGGTTTTCGATGGTGTGAATCATGAAAAGTCGCTACAACAGAATCCTTCCATTTCTGAGAGGTCGAAAATACGCAAGAGTTAAATCTTACCTTCTGCATTTGTTTTAGATAAGATACTTGCGCTTAGAATCAGCGACTGCCCTGATTGACATCTGTCACACATTTGTCTAACTCATTACTTCTATAATTCTTGATTATATGCTTAGTTGATAAAATAGTTGAGCTTAGAATCAGGGACTTCGATTATTGACATCTGTCACACATTAATTGTCTAACTCATTATTTCTATAATTCTGGATTATATGCTTAGTTGATAAGATAGTTGCGCTGATTCTAAGCGACTGCGATAATTGACATCTGTCACACATTAATTGTTTAACTCATAACTTCTATAATTCTGGATTATATGCTTAGTTGATAAGATAGTTGCGCTTAGATTGGCATATGTCACACATTAATTGTTAAACTCATTACTTCTATAATTCTGGATTATGTGCTTAGCTGATAAGATAGTTGAGCTTAGAATCAGCGACTGCGATGATTTGCATCTGTCACACATTAATTGTCTAACTCATTACTTCTATAATTCCATATTATATGGTTAGTTGATAAGTTAGTTGAGCTTAGAATCAGCGACTGCGATGATTTGCATCTGTCACACATTAATTGTCTAACTCATAACTTCTATAATTCTGGATTATATGCTTAGTTGATAAGATAGTTGAGCTTAGAATCAGCGACTGCGATGATTGACATCTGTCACACATTAATTGTCTAACTCATTACTTCTATAATTTTTCATTATATGCTTAGTTGATAAGATAGTTGTGCTTAGAATCAAGCACTGCAATTATTTACATCTGTCACACATTAATTGTCCAACTCAATACTTCTATAATTCTGGAGTAAGATAGTTGAGCTTAGAATCAGCGACTGCGATGATTGACATCTGTCACACATTAATTGTCTAGCTCATAACTTCTATAATTCTGGATTATATGCTTAGTTGAAAAGATAGTTGAGCTTAGAATCAACGACTGCGATGATTGACATCTGTCACACATTAATTGTCTAACTCATTATTTCTATAATTCTGGATTATATGCTTAGTTGATCAGATAGTTGCGCTTAGATTGGCATATGTCACAAATTAATTGTTAAACTCATTACTTCTATAATTCTGGATTATGTGCTTAGCTGATAAGATAGTTGAGCTTAGAATCAGGGACTGCCATTTTTGACATCTGTCACAAATTAATTGTTAAACTCATTACTTCCATAATTCTGGATTATGTGCTTAGCTGATAAGATAGTTGAGCTTAGAATCAGCGACTGAGATGATTGACATCTGTCACACATTATTTGTCCAACTCATTACTTCTATAATTCTGGATTATATGCTTAGCTGATAAGATAGTTGAGCTTAGAATCAGCGACTGCGATGATTGGCATCTGTCACACATTAATTGTCTAACTCATTACTTCCATAATTCTGGATTATGTGCTTAGCTGATAAGATAGTTGAGCTTAGAATCAGTGACTGAGATGATTGACATCTGTCACACATTATTTGTCCAACTCATTACTTCTATAATTCTGGAATATATGCTTAGTTGATAAGCCATGATAGTTGAGCTTAGAATCAAGGACTTCGAGTATTGACATCTGTCACACATTATTTGTCTAATCCATTACTTCTATAATTCTGGATTATATGCTTAGTTGATAAGATAGTTGAGCTTAGAATCAACGACATCTGTCATGCATTAATTGTCCAGCTCATTACTTCTATAATTCTGAATTATGTGCTTAGTTGATAAGATAGTTGAGCTTAGAATCAGGGATTGCCATTATTGACATCTGCCACACATTAATTGTCTAACCCATTACTTCTAGAATTCTGGATTATATGCTTAGTTGATAAGATAGTTGAGCTTAGAATCAACGACATCTGTCATACATTAATTGTCTAGCTCATTACTTCTATAATTCTGGATTATATGCTTAGTTGATAAGATAGTTGCGCTGAGAATCAACGACATCTGTCACACATTAATTGTCTAACTCATTGCTTCTATAATTCTGGATTATATGCTTAGTTGATAAGATAGTTGCGCTTAGAATCAAGGACATCTGTTACACATTAATTGTCTAGCTCATTACTTCTATAATTCTGGATTATGTGCTTAGTTTATAACATAGTTGCGCTTAGAAT
>JARFOD010014806.1:0-11235 GCA_031763545.1 Mopalia muscosa
TTCACTGATTTGTCATTGGATAGTCCAAAATTGGCTGACCAACCAGAGTGCAGGAAAACTTAGCAGCACAGGATTTGATGATTCAGCTGGTGCTTGTGATCCTCTTTAATGAATGATAACCAGAGTTACGATCAGGTTATGAAAATGTCAATTAATGTATTGTGTTACACACAAAAACTTTAACTTATTTATAGAATATTTTTGTTGGGTGGTCTTCTCCTTTAATAGAACACTATCGATCTGAGGTAAAACATTCTAAACCTAACCAGACAAGGTCCTCTGAGCTGCTATTTTAATGTACGATGAGCGGGCTCAAGGCGATCGATTAGATGAGGAGAGTTTGTAATTAGGTTCAGCCAGTAAAACTTCGACCGGCACCCAATTTTAAAGCAGCATAAGGACCAAAAAAGTTTGAGGATTCATGTTCATCTATTAATTACCTCTGCTATAGACGTGTACCTGAAGGTGTTTTCAATCGATGAGGAAATCTTTATAAAATGTGTTACTATTAGATTCCCTCGATTCCACATGAAAGAAAAGTTGTGCAACGAAGCTTATATACCCAGTACACAGACTAGGACAAGACTATTTTAACGTCGGCAAGAGCTGAATAGGAAAAGTTGTCTTCAATCGAGTGGAAATCTTTAAAAAACGTGTTATTGTTAGATTCCCTCGATTTCACATGAAAGGAAAGTTTTGTAACGAAACTTATCGGGCTACCCAGTGCACAAACGAAGAAAAGATTATTTTGACCAATGTAATCCTTTTCCTTTCCCTTTCTGTTTACTGATAAAAATGTGGGTCTAAGTAATCTAGTACCTTTACGAAGACGATTAGACATTAACATGAAAGCTCAACAAGAAAAGCGATTGTACACGTTTAGTCATAGTTACTGTGGTACTCTTATCTGTTTACAAGCCTTTCATGGGTTTCTTTGGCGGGGATATATCAGATTGTAAGCTCAGTTTTTTTCGTTATTTGGGATAACACTGACTAAGATTGGACATATTCTAGTCATGGCAATTTTGCAGGTGTTGTGAAGAATTTCTGTTCGAGTAATACGTGATAGGTAAAGTTGTTAACTTTTCTTGACCAATCAGCTCCCTCCTGCTCTTCGCTGATTGGCTCCAACATGTTCATGCAGTAAGTTTTCTTGGCGATTGAATAAGCGATTTATAGTTAGTTGAAGAGCAGAGTTCAAGAGGGCAGGAGTTGACTTTTGGTTACGTATTTTTGGGGTAGTCTAAATTTAACTTTCGGCGATAATCTCTAAATTATAATTTTTTCGGATTCATAGACAGCATTGGATTAGATTGCGTGAGTAGGCTAACTATTTAAACTTATAAACTTCTAGTGATTATTCACTCATTCATTCATTCATTTGAAGAGCGTTCTACAAGTCCGTAAATAAGGTCACAACACCCCTCCAGAGAAGGATTAACAGCGGTACTATTTCGCTTCTATAGATATTTTAAGAGGAGGCGTAAGACTCGTTTTTTGTGTGAATTTAGACTGTCACCGAAAGTGGATTAACAGACCTTGGAGGCTCTATAGAACTCACATATCGGATAAGTTCGCTTTGATCCCTGCTAACGAAGCAACCAGATACAACAATTCGCTCTTTTGTGACTTTCTCATTATTATATTACCATTTAAGCTAAACCTCGGGGAAGTCACGTTTTAGTTAACCTGTCTACATAATGGACTTTTCTGTCCATGCTTTTCAAATTCAACGTTAAGAGAGGTTTTAAATTCAATGATGGTAATTCGTTAGACAATACTAGATTTTCATTGAAGGTTAAAAGATTTGTGTCCATGTTAGATAAAGGCCCATGTTAGATAAAGGCTTCCGGACTCCAACGCTATATACACCTACGTTTTTATAAACTGTCAATATATGTAATGGACAGTTTTGTTCATCCTTTAAAATTCAACCACAAGAGAAGTTTTAGCAGAAATTGCCACAGGACGTAGTTACAACAGTGTTGCCATTGGAGCAGTGTGTGAACACGAGGCCATTTCAGATTTAGACTTTCAGACGCAAAACGTATCTCAACCAGTTAGATTCCCTCGACATTGTAATTATGACTTTTTCTATTGCGTGATATTCCACATAGAATGCCATTGACCAATATTGAGACACCAGAGTGGGAGTTTTGGTGAAATACACTGCTCACTCTTAGCGATATACTAGACTAAGCACTGATCTCCATTACATTTAATCACAGCTTTAAATATATAGTTATGTTAACACAACCCTTAAACACACATGGTTTAGTTCCATAGGGACTTGAAACTCTTATCTAAGCCGCTTAATGGAAATCAAACTGAAGTGATCCGGAAGACAGACAGTAGACAGTGAATTGTATCCTTGGTGGGTGGGCAGCTGTCATTGTCTTATTAGACGGGAAATTTATTCAGTTTTTCTCCATTTTACAAAACTGTACTTCGTCTTTTATCGCTTGTGTGTAGGCTCTATATACTCAGGTTCATTTAATTGTTCTAATTTATCGTCTTTGAAAGGGAAGGAACAACTAATTGAGATTTAAGGTCAACTCAATAGGCACCAAATTTTATTTATCACTGATACTATCTAAATCTAGACAAATGTTTATATAGCCATGCCTGTTTAACAATCTATAAGAAAAATAACATATTGTAAAAAACAGTTTAAGAATGAATTTGGAAAAATATGAGCTATTGTCCCGCATTGCCGAAATAAGGTGAAAAAATAGAAGGTTTTCCTATAGCTACTTAGGCCAGTTAGACAATAGCTTTTCCCATACGAGATACAGCCACTGTAGGCTCTTCATTATTACCTTTGGGATGAATTGTGAATACTGTTTTTAAAGACTTATGTTGGCTAATCGAACAGACAGAGGAAGGAAAACACAAAATAATACTTCAAGGGTAAATGGTCAATTTTGTCAGAAATAGGTGTGAATTAGGTGAAGCCCGCATTCCCTCATATAGATACGTGACAATTCACAGTGGGTCTATACTGATCATGAAACTGTTCCGTTGATCAGAACCTTACCTAATGAGCTGATAATGTACGACAAGACAGAGAGGAAATTCTGGTTGATAAAAGCTGTCATACAAGTTTCAAAATAATTATTTTTGAACTGGCCTTAAATATCTATATAGTGACAAAAAAAAATCTGAAAGCATTCCAGTAGAAACAAATTCCGACTATAAAAATACTCCGTTTTAAAACTTTTTTGTAAAGCGCTTTTACGAAATGTATCCAATACTATAATAAGACAAGAAAGATTAAGATCTTCTGACCAACCAAAATATACAATGATCAATAACGTTTTAAAGTTGATGTTGGAAACCATTCCATTGTTTCACAGATCTAAAATGAAATTTAGATAAGCAAATCAAACATAACTGGTTGTAATTTCTAGGAAATCACATAAACATCCAAACGGAGTCAAGTTTATTAATATGCCGAGCAAACCAGACTGGTACCATATTAAACAATTCTATCAAATTAACACGAAGATGTCACAAGATATAACCGACTTTCTCGATTGTTTTTATTAGCGGTATCGACCGCTCCTGAAAAGATGGGGGATGGGTTCTTTAATAAAGTTTATTTAGGCAGTGTGGCCAATCAACCCTAGAGAGTTTAGGCGCTCTGGTAAAAGAAATTCACAGTGAATGAAAATGAATATTGAACTATAAGACCCTCTCAGAAAAACGATACTCTATAGCAGGTCTCTTCTGACTGGGAAGTATCTCTTTCTAAACAAATCTAAGACACTGGCCTTGATATATTTCTACAAGACAACGAAATCTTGGTCGATAGTTGAAGGTTAACAAATATCACGTACGGTTAAACGCTTTATTGGAAAGAAATAGTCCTTTTTGAGTACTTCATTTATAACAATATACGTGAAGGATTCCAGATGACACTAACCTAAATTCTGACTGAAAAATAAAGTGTATATTTTTATACTGCATAGATATAAAAAGTTGACTGATTTTCACCACTATTATTTATCTTATGAAGAATGACATTCTCTGTTGAATCCGTACATTATAAGATACAGTTCCAGTTGTACGCTAGTTAATCAACTGACATTTGTAATTGATTTTCTGGTAATAAACACGCAGGTCAGAACCAAACTTGAGACAATCATACAGCTTGATTTTAACATGTCCAAATATTATTTTGCTTAGTTCAGGAACTAATTATACCTTCTTGGGATTGGTACATGATCTCTATCCATCCGTTTGCAGAAGGTACGTGATGAAGTCTGGAACAGAAATCCTCACAACCATGACTGGTCAAGATGTAAACAGAAGACTAAAAGATATCGACGAAAAGTAAATCTGCGAATTCGCCTTCAGACTCAGACACAATTATAGGTTTGCTAACTTATTGCTATAATGCGGTTTATCTGAAATACCATCACTCTTACTATAAAGTCTTCATGCCCGATTGACTTAAAAAAAATAAATAAAAAGAGCAGAACAGCCGACAGCGGAATTATATATTGTCTGGAAACTGCAATACTGTTTTTAGATGATCGAGAAAAGAAAATTCATAAATTAAAGACGAATTTCAATATATACCTGTTCCGCTCGATTCAAATCCACCTACCACAAGTATCTGATATAGCAGTATGTTGTATTGTTGCACACGGTTTATTAATCTCTTCTGTAATCAAGACTTTGACAGAGATTTACTTATATACCACCCTACAGTTTTCTGGTCATTGACAAATAATATATCTAATGTGTGATGTGATATTCTACTTCCGGTTTCTTGTAATCAACGTCCGATTCATCGGAATAGACGGAAGTCGTTGACAATAAGCTGTGTTTAAATACAATGTAATGTAAACTGACGAATCAAAGACATCGAAGAAGTCTATTTAAATAGATCTGAAGTCCTTATAGGATTTCTGATCAAAATAGGATATTGTATGTTTTTGGATTTATATGATTTCTGATTCCACATCCGGTTTTCTGTACTGAGTTAAGATTTCTGCTCACTCGTTTTAGTGAACATGATTAGATTACCTTTGTTGAAGTGGTAAGGTGGCAACGAACTGTGAACGTCTTCACAGCATCTTCCAGTAAAATAGTATGTGTTTTACAAGTAACACCTGAAGACTGGCAAATACTGTAAAAAAGTATTGTAAAGTTATTCTCCAAACTCCCTTATCGAATAAAGCTTATACGATTTAATTTATCTTTTATTTTTTGAGATACAATAAATACAACATTTTTTCATCAAGCTAAATATCATGGAATTCAGTTCCATCCAACACAAGCATCCGTACCACTCCTCCACGGATATCGTACTTGCAGTTTTCTTGATTGTGTATTTCATTGAACTTCTATCTTATAACTTTTGATGAAGCCATATTGGCAATCACCGGCTGAAAATTTCTTCGAACATATACCCGTGCACGCCTTCGGTTTTTCTGACAACTCACGATGGCTTGGTACTTCTTTGTACAGACAGTTATCAGTGGAATCACACATTGGCTTGCAGACAAACTCTAGTCTAATTTTATCGAACTGGACTGCATGAGATAGTTCAACAGTGTTTCCATCACATCCATTTCAAGTACCCGAGATATCGGAAAGACCTTATAAAGATTCACGATCCGTAAACATCGTTAGTGAGCCTCTTCACAAGTGGACTTCACCAGAACCGCGCGGACTCGGTAAGTGGCTCCTTCCATACACTCAGACTAACAATTGACGGTACCTGACCGCCTTCCTTTAATAAGAAGCCTAATTAAAGAACACTTGTCCTCTCGCAACAGATTAACACAGAATTGAACAATGTCCTCACAGGAATGAAACTTTAACAGATGATCCGGTGATATGCCTAAATTATATAAATTACAATAAAAATGTAAGAAGATTAGGCACAAAAAGAAAAAATTGCGATTTAGTTTGTTAAACTAGGGTTGTACATGTGTGTGAAACTGCCGGTAGGTGGCAGCTTACACGGTTTTTTTCTTTTGTGGGATGGAGATTTGCACCACTGTCTCCTAGAATGATGGGGGTCTCAAGGGAGACTAGAGAAATTTAATAGCTGGGTTTCAATGTTTGAAGAGTCTGATATAGCGCAAGAAAATGGCTCTTTTCCTGTGCATGATAATGTTGATTACCACTGAAACAGATTTCAGGCGATCTCAAAACACAATTCAGAGTTTGTACTTTTAATATGCATATGTGGAAATTTTAGCTGATAGCCTGTAGCTATGGGGTATCAGAGAGAAAGGTATCTTACATGTGGAGTAAAATTAGTAATAAAGCAGTTCAATAACCAAGAGTAACACATGCCCATGGACATTCTGTTTGACAGGGATTTCATATCATTGATAAATCTGCTTGCTTAGTAGCGTCATATAGTTCGTGTGATTTTACCTGCAAACTACCTGGATGTATTAACCAGCGGTTATTTTGATGTAATTGAGAACCGGCAAGACCTTATTTTAGAAATTTCAAATCTTAGGATAGAAAGTGGTATTATTGAAATTCTATAGTTACACTTAGAGGACATGTAGGCCCCTAAGTCTCTTTCGCATCTACTTGGCTTCCCGTGACAGCTTTCAAATTATGTCGCTGTAAATACCGATTTTTCAGAGCCGTATTTTGAGTTGCTGTTCAACGCAGGTATATTACCGGAAGGGAGTAGTGGCATATTTTAACGTCCGCTGCTGCTAGAAATTTAGAACTAAGACAGACCGAAAATGCATTGAATAACGTGAAATATCGCAGACCATTGACTTGAGTTGCAGGCTCTATACAACACTTACATCGAATAAATTCGCTTGGTAACATTGCTCCCTGCTAATCAAGGGACCAAATACAACAATTCGCTCCTTTGTGACTCCTTTACTATTTAAGCTGAACCTTGGGGCTCTCAGGTTTTAATAAACTTTCCATCTGCGTGATGGACTGATCTTTCTATGCTTTTGAAATTCCACCACAAGAGAAGTTTTAGCTGTGATGACCACAGGACGTAGTTACGACAGTGTTTGTCATTTGAGCTTTGTGTGGACGAAAAATACAAGCCCCATGTTAGATAAAGGTATCCAGACGCAAAGGCTATCTAAACAAGTTGGATTCCCTCCACAGTGCAATTATGGCTTTTTCTATTGCGTGATATTCCAAATCGAACTCTCCCCTTGGGGGAGTGGTTGGGCCGTTTAACACCAGCAGGCCCTGTAGAATACTCGCCCGGCTTCCTCGGTCGATCGTAAGAGGCGAGAAAAGAGACAACTTGTTGGCCGTAGGCTGCATCCCGAGACAGAGGAGAATGATATCCTGTAGACTGAAGGGCAGTTTGGATGGCAAAAGGGTGCCATATTTTGCTCCAACACGTCACTTTGTCTCAATATTCTCCTAGACGGGAGGTCAGATTGGTCCGATCTGACCAATCGGCTGGTCACGTCGAGCCCTGCAATGATCAATAATTATTAATTCCATCGTAATTAGTAAAATGCATGCTGAACAAAAGTTAAAATATATAAATTAGGTTATTAATCCTACATTAACTTTTAGATCATTGCAGAAGGCGGTGGCTCATGGGTATATTAAGTGGGAAAAACAAAATGCATATTTTTTCTGTTGGGAAACAATCCTCCTCAGCAGAGCATACTTGTTATTTAATTTCCTATTTAAGTATACCACCGATGGAACCCTCGTTACCTGCCCCTGCTGGCTACCGTCCTTCTTGGCACTCCGTGGAGGGTGGGGACATGGGGATAAAATTTACTACGCCCTATAATGGCATCCCCTCCCAACCCTATTAATTATGGAAAAAATTATTATGGAAATTACTTTAAATGATAAAATAAAAGAAAATTGGCCTAAGTGTTTAAAAATATCACCGTTTGCATTTAATAAATCTTTCATATCTACTGCTGGAACTCTAAAAAAATGAAAGAAAACTGCTGCCTGGTGACCTTCTGGTGGAATGCACCAGACAGCAACGGGCAGTAAATTTACTTAAATAAAAGACAATTTTAGAGTTACTTGTAAACGTAACACCACATAGATCACTTAACAGCAGTAAGGGGATCATCCGAGACAGAGACCTCTCTGATCTATCCGAGGAAGAGATCTGGACTGAGCTCGGTGGTCAAGGTATAACTAACGTTAGGCGCTTTACAACTAGAAAAGATGGTACTGTAATAAAACTTAATACATATTTAATTACTTTTGATTTAGCAAAAGTGTCAGACCACATCTACATAAGTCCTTACAGGATGAGGGTAGATAACTTCATCCCCTACCCATCAAGGTTCTTCTAGTGTCCTCCAAAGACTGTAGATATTTCATAAAAGAAAAGAGAATCCAGGTAATTAAATCAGATAAAAAAAACGTTAGTTATATCGAGGCACGGCGCCATGCCTCTGTCTCGGATGTTCAAGAGTCATATAATAAAAATTATAATAATAAAAACTTTATTTAAAGAGGGTTTACAGTTTTTATGACACCTGGTAAGCTGCAGCTTTTTTAACCCAGGGCCCTCAGTCTTACGCCAACGTCACAAAGAAAAGTTTCTGTGTCTGTTGCGACACAGACCTCTCTTACGTGGCCAACTGGTGATGGACACGTTTCTTCTGTTGATCAAAACGTAAGCCAAACATTAAATAAAACCACCGTTTCAAGGCAAACAAATACAAATAAACAACCCCAGCAAAAAAACCTAAAAAAAAAAAAAACCCAGCAAGGAACAAAAACAAAAAAACCTCAATAAAACAGACAAACAAACTAAAAAGCCATCTGGTCCGATGGTTCGCCCTTCCGAGGCCACAAGGGATGCTGTTCAGGTACTTCAATTTGAACAGCCAATTAATGTTATAAATGTAGAGAGGGTCTCTGAATCCATCAACAGGTAAATCTTTTGTGTCGGAGACGGTTACTCTCGAGAACCGCTTCGTCGCCTTGGAAAGGATGGAGGTAGACATCGGGCCTCCTCCCTCTATGGTGGTAAGCCGACCACCAACACCACCGCCTCATCTGCGGTGAGGTGGACACTAAGCATATTCGCCCTCGGTTGAATCATCACAGAACACGCAGTGCTTGTAAAAGGCAAAAGTTTTTCTTAATGATTTCACATAATTTTAAACATAATATTTACAACTTTTTACATTTTAATATATCGACATATTTGAGCATTTATTTTTCAGTTCAATTTGTTTTTTCTTTGGATGGTCAGTGCCAAGGGGACATTATTAATGGCGAAGTTGTCGTCGGGTTACTTAAACAGATCAGTCGCGATTTATTTTGGATGTTTGCTACCTAGTATGCTTCAGACTGGAATTATCTCTTTGGCGTATAAGATGGATATCAATTGACCATATGTTCACGCCACAGCGTAGCTGAAATACCGCTGAATCTGGCGTGAAACACCAATCAATCAACCAAATCGAACGCTTGCCGCTGACCAAAATTGAGATAACAGAATGGATAGTGTGGTTGTTTTGTAAAATACACTGCTCACTCTACACGATATACTAGACTTGACACAGAACTCTTTCCAAAATCAGAGCTTGTTTTTCAAACACACCAGTTTCTTTTATAGACAATGTATTGCACTGATTTACATCTGAAATTCTCTTTACATTTAATCATATCTTCAAATATATAGATATGTTAACACAGCCGTTAAACACAGAGGGTTTAGTTCCATATAAAACTCTTATCTAAGCCGCTTACAGTGATCCGAATGACAACCTGTAGACATTTAATATTGATTGAATAACACACACGATATGGGATGGATATTTCTGTATTAGTCTGTTGCAGTCGGGGATATTTTCAAGAAAAAATCAATACCCCTTCCGGCTCTTTTTATTGGTTTTATAGTACGTAGCGCACAACTGATTGTGTCATTTTGGTTCCTATGTGGCAATGTTAACATTTATCTTTTTGTTTTCAAATTCTTCAATGCACTTGTAATTTCGCTGGTTGACAAAAATAAGTACACAATTGTGTGTGCTTATCGGATCTACATTGTTTGAAGTTAACACTGATTTGTTCAACAAAGTATTCACGTTGTTTTGACATTGATGACTGAAGACAGTACTAATTGGTTTCAATGCTGTGATCTTTGGAAAAAGATCATACCAAGAAGAAATCGTATCTTATATAAAGTATTGAATACACGCAATGCTATTTATGTGTTGTGGACCCATTGGTCGATTTCCAGAACAGCTGTTGTATTTCTTCTCTAAAGCAGTAGAATATAAATCGGCACGATATCTGTGTATATATTTTTCGAAGGATTGTATACTCGGGAATACAAATATGCGGATGTGGTGAAAATCCGATTATTATCTTAAAAAAATATTAAAAAACAAATATATGTCAACAGGAAAAAATAGACTGAATTTTTCATGGTTTATTTTCAGAAGTACCATAAAAGATAAGACTCAGATTAGTTAAATGTTTATTACAACGATCTAGAAATACACTTGGAAAATGCAGAATCGGCCTAAAACTGAAGTGTCAGAAATAGGAGATAAAGTTTTGTGAAATCTGAATTATAGGCTCCAATTTGACTGTTTACAATTAAAATTTCGAATTACATTTTTCACCAGCATATAATTTGAATACTTAATTATCTTATCCTGAAGTGTGAACACTCTTTAAAGACCGATGTTGGCAAATCGAGCAGACAGAAACAATTTGAAGTAAAAATACAAAATAAGTTTTCAAGGTAATGTCATTCTTATCAGAAATAGTTCGTTAATAAATATACCGGACAAACCAGACTGGTACCATATTAACTCTCTCAATTTAACACGAATATGTCACAAGAAATAACAGACTTCCTCGATTGTTTTAATAAGCGGTATGACCCTCTCCTGAAACGATTGGGTGGGGGAGGGGGGGGGGGGAGGGTTCTTTAATAAAGGCTGTTTGTTTAAGTTCTGTGACCAATCAAGCGATGAGTTTGGGTGCTCTGTTAAACGAAATTCACCGAGAATCGAAAGGAATATTGGATTATAAGACCCACTCAGAAAGACGATACTCTATAGCTGGTCTCTTTTGACTGTAAAGTATCTCTGTGTAAACAAATCTAGGACACTGACCTTGACATAATTCTACAAGACAACCAAGGATAAGTCGATAATTGTAGGTTGGCAAATATCACATACGTGATATAACCGACTTCCTCGATTGTTTTAATAAGCGGTATGACCCTCTCCTGAAACGATTGGGTGGGGGAGGGGGGGGGGGGAGGGT
>JARFOD010014817.1:0-11233 GCA_031763545.1 Mopalia muscosa
GTTACCCTTTAGCTCTGCGAACACCATGGCAACAGAAAGCAACCTCTTTTCTCGCCTCTTACGATCGACCGAGGAAGCCGAGAGAGTATTCAGCAGGGCCATGGCCCACCCGCTCCTTCACGGGGCGTCACTCTACTGGGCTAACGTGGGCTCAATTGCACTCTACTGGGCTAACGTGGGCTCAATTGCACGTGTCTCATAAGGTCACGTGACTAGGAACACAAGGAAACATGGTTTATCCTTGATGTATTGCATGCTTGTGCACGTCGGAGTTGCTGTCTGTCATGATGTCTTTGACAACGCATTTACCTCTGATAATAATAATAATAATAATATCTCTTACATTAAGTTTCAAGAAAATATTTAGAAATTTATGAGTGTGAAGTTTCTTTTTTGACTGAGTATATACCAATAGTCGCAGCTTGTTTCCCTCGAGTTTTAGCGAAATTACATTACACTGTCATTACTATGTTAACACAACTAACACCACTGCAGAGGCTGGCTATGATAAATATGAAACAAACGAAAAATTGAAAAAATATTGCTATATTACCTGGAAATTAGCAGCAGGCGAAAATGCACGCGAGAATTCCATGCTGACATCTCGTACTTGGTCAGAGAGTCGTCGGTATTCAGCCTGCCCGGGGTAAATGTACACTGGGTCAAGCATTGTGAAAATGGGTATAATACGGTTTCTTAGAATGTCACACAAATATATATATTTAGAGGGATATGTCTCTTCATAGCAAGCAAGCACTGGTAACACTATTGCATCAAAATCGTTTATACTCAAACAATTATAGCAAAGCAAAGCATGGTCTACGCTGATATATATATGCAGATTTCATAAATTTAACAAAAATGTGACTATTCGAGCAGAAAGTTGATAGGGAACATTCTCTTTGAAATCCTACTCGAATATTATATAGTCGTGAATGAATGTATGACTGTAGGCGTGGCATTTGTATATCCGGCACACTTCATTTGAAAATAAGCGTAACATTTGTTTATCCCAAATCCTTCATTTGAAAATAGGCGTAACATTTGTATATCCCAAATCCTTCATTTCAAAATAGAAGTGGCATCCTTATTTCTGAAATGTTTCATTTTAAAACAGGCGTGGCGTTTGTATATCCGGTATGCTTCATTTGGAAATGGGCGTGGCATATCCAGAGAGATTCAGTTGAAAATGATCTCCTCAATTGTGACATCGGTCACAGTAAACTGTCTCCTTGTCTATACATTCGTAGTTCAGTTTTTGAATAGGCTGATATTATCCAATATATTACTATTACATCCATCCAGTAAATAAGTGAGGGTATATAGTGGCAAAATCTGTTACAAAAATTATTTTGGGAAATATAGAGCTTTTTTTCAATCTATGGTACAAGATTATCAGAATTGCAAACCGCATTAGTCACGCATCAAAAATACTTTTAAAACTTTGAAACTTCTTGGAAATAAACTATAACTGTGGATAGATCAACAAAAGTGATTAGTTAACTTCTTAAAACACAAACTGTGAATTAGAGACCATGCACTGGGCAGTATATAATGCCTACACCAGATATACTAAGAATACTATTCCATTATACAAACAGGCAAGTCCACAGTTAACTCCAGACGAAAAACGAATATCTAGTTATCTGTTTTGACGACGAAGTCCATCATACAGTGAGGCAATGTCATCTCTATCTGGTCCTAAGAGTTACATATATCCGGTATTTAAACCTATTCCAAATTTCGAAAAACTTTTCCGGAAGTATTTCACAAGATAGTTTTCATCTCACGGACACTTGTTATGTCGATATAAAGTCCTTCCAGTGCCGGTAACTCGAAGCCGCCAAAGTCTGTTATAAGCAACTCTGTCATTAAGTCTTCAAGTGAAGTAGAACGAATTTAGTACAAACCAACGGAGCGTAGGATTTGACATGTTCGTTATGTTCGCTTCACTGTTCAGTAACAGGTATAAAGCTACACCAATAAAACCATCCAAGCCAGGTGACGTCAAGCTTTTCCCGAATTAACCCCTGTCACAATTCCACACTATAGAAGTGAATGACATTCACGTAAATAAGGCATCAAAGTGACAGTAGACTTGTAGGCCTATACGTGTTAAGAATTGCCCTGTTATATAATTATACACTAGGTACATCAGTAGATTTTTAGAACACGGACACCCGATATAACAATTCGGAGCAACAAACTCAGCAGTTTAACAGTTTGTGATCAAAATGTGTCTAGAACTCGTTGCTAAGAAGGCGTGTAGGCAGCGAAAGGGTTAAACGTGCGTGGTTGTATTCTCTTGCGTGCACTTGACAACGACAATGCGTCATTTGGAACGGCGAAACTAACAAGCTTTTGAGGAATATTAAGATATTGCATTGCAGTTGGTAATAAGGAGTTACCAGCCAGTTGGATATATAATTTGTATATATTTGATGAAATTATGTTATAGTATTTAGTTACCAACTGTTCCGTTGAAAATATATTAAATAAAATACCCCAAAAATGCTGTTATACCGTAACAGCTTGTCATATATTTTTTTCAATTTACTCTGTCATAGGGACTTGTTTTCTGATCACACGACTTTGTGGTAGCGAATGGATGTGAGCATGCATACTAATAGTAAAGGATTATCAAGTGTATATTGGTATACCTTTCAAGTCGCTCGTAAAATTCAGAACTTACACGGAGCTGTGAACTGCAAATGGTTAATTAAACTGCACTAAAGCTACGACAAACCTTAGGTCTATACATAGACTGAAATATAAAGCGAACAGCATTTGTAGTTGTCCTAAAATATTTAAGCTGTTATGTGATATCATGTTTACAGAACTGAAAATCTATACCGGATTTTGGTTAGCTTAGCCGATCAGATTAGCGCATTAATTCACACGATTAGAATTCACAGCACTGTGTTAATAGGATGAACTTCAACATGCACCAAAAATATTGTAAAAATTGGGAGAATAAAACAAGGTCAAATTGACATTTTTTTTTTCGGATTACACTTTCTTAGATTAAACAGATTCTAGTTTAAACACACGACCCTCAGTGTCCGGCGCCGAATCGCCAGCAGCGAATGGTCGCAAACTAGAATCTAGTTTACAAACTAAAAAAATGACGAAAATACTATTGATATTCACTTTCTAAAAAGACACAAAAGTCATTCATTAAAACTGACCTGTATGGACACTAACGATATAAATGCATCATATGGCAGTAAAATAAGTCTGTCGAACCATACACTGTATGATCAATGGCTATATCGATATACAGATTATTCATTAAAGCCATTAAAAAGGAATTGTATGTTTTTTGATTGGGGTTAAACGGCGTACAGAAGGGTAGGACTATTTATATGACGACGGATTGTTCATTTCACACTGTTGCTTACTTAAATACGGTATAAAACCTCTCAAAATCCCCGGCAAAGGATTTTTTTTATTTTTTTATATAGTTGATGATAAGGCAGAGTAGCCAATCATCGCGTGGCAATGGTGTAAAGCAAAAGCACGAATGCATGCGAGATTTTGCCAACTTGCTATACTCAGAAGATTTGTTGTTTTGCATATACAAATTGTGCTAGGCTTCACGACATTCAAGTATTAAAGCAAGCACACAATTGAAGAGATATTGTTTATATGCCTATAGCTGCATGGGTTTTAAAATGCCCACAAAAGCCCTTTTCATTGAAAAAAAAACGCCACAGTATTCAATTTTATTTAACCTTCTTTAACAGACCGTTTAATTGATTAAAACAAAAGTATGTAATCGTTTGTGATTAAAGATAAACTGTACACCTCAAGTCTTCCGTGGGCCATATGGAAAAAAGGAGTGTCAAGATCGATACGTTTTTAAGCCAGTTCAAATTACCGTAAGCTGTGAATATCGTCCAGTGTAAAAACGTAGAGAAATGCTATTTATATAGTATTACAATTCCAGTGTATCGCTTGCAAGATATAAATATCAAAATAATAAAATAAAAACACGTACCTTTGTTAAAGTTGTTTTTATGCCATCTGGAACAAAAACAGTTAATAAAGGGTTACATCGTTAGGTCAAAGAAAAAAGATCTCAACTGCGCAGAAATAACGAGTATTTTGGAGGCGTTGTCTCTCTTATTTAATTTTCCTTCGAAATGTCAAGATATGCACACATATTTAGACATATTTTTGTAGCTATAGGGAGCCCGGAAGTGAAATATTATTCCGTTCACCATTGACGCTCGTTTCGGCTTCTGGCTGCCTTGCTCAGCCGCCAAAAGTATAGTTTGATCACAAGAAAAAAATGCATGAGATTGCTTCTTTCCCGGTCAATTAGGAGGTCGCTCATAAGCCAATTTTATACATTTTTTGAGTTGTTAAATATTTGGTTTATGCTTCACCACAAAACCCGACTGTGGGAAGGCTAATCTCCTGTGGTATATCCCCTCCATGTACTGGTATATCCCCTCCATGACTCTTCAATATATAGTCACTGATAAGACTAAATCCACGGCTCAATTTTGAACTTTTTGTAATTGGAATTTCGAGTAATTTTTAAATGTCAAAACAATTTTTTTATGTTTTACTTTGACTAAAAGTGTTGTCCAGTTTCATCCCAAAGGGTGCAGAGACCACATCAGGAAGCTCTCGTCTGTACTATTAATTTCACTTTGCATGTCAGTACTAGATAGACAAGCATAAAACTTCGTAGACAAGTTCGTATCGTAAATGACGTCGTCCCATGTTAAGATGCCGTATGGTGACGTCATTTACGATATGAAATACTCTTACGAAGTTTCTTGAAAGAGTGCCCTGGACACCATTTCATATTGTTTCCACAGCCAGCATGGTTTCAGAAACATCCATGTATAAAGTAACATACTTGTTGCTTTTGTGTTGCTCAGAATCTTTGCTTCTTCGTTGGTCCTCTGGATATATGCTTGTGTCCAGCCAAGACGGTCTAACGTCGCCTATAGTATAACAAAACAGAGGTTTTCATAGAAATTATATTTGACTACGTTTTGGTTTATAGTGGGTTTACGAAATTTATCTGAGAAATTTCCACCAGTTTTTCACAGGAAGAGAAAGTGTTTCATAAACCCCTACCATTATCGACAGAGTGTGGCCAACAAAAGGAAATAGCAGCATACTTTCCTTCCATTAGTGACTCATAAGTGTATAACATAGAGTAATACAAGGTGAACAATAAAAAAACGAGCTCTGTGAAATTTTCACTGAGGGGAATGAAAAACTTCCCAACTTCTCTAATACGAAGAGGCGCAAATGACAAGGTGTGCGCAATCGTGTTCTCGCGAGAGTTTCTATAGTTGACGAGACTAAGACAACTTTCGTACCAATCGTATTCTCGCGAAACTCTCTATAGTGGACGAGACCAAGACAATTTTCGTACCCAATGCATTCGCGCAGTAATTTCCCTCAATATTTGGTGGACAGTAGCCAAGGTCAGCAAATAAAAAGTGCAAAATGAGAATGCCCAGGTGTAAAATAGTCTCAACGTAGGAATGAGGTTTACGTGAACCCGATTAAAAACAACATAAACCCTTTTTGAGACGTCTTAAACCAAATTAAGAGACAACACGAATATAATAACATATGTGTGCATACACTTTAACGTCAAAGTAAGACGGCCAGTACTAAAACACTCCAAAGGCTTGCTTACAATTTTTACAGCAGGCAAACAGTTTGTGCAAATATCGTTTAACGTAACATGTTTGTAATGCAATTGCACTTAGTGGCGAAGCTAGGAAATGGGCACGATAAAATATTCTTCGTTTACCAGTTGTAAAACGTTATGTATTTTATCTGTTTACCGACCGGCAGCAACACGACACAATATGAACTCGCCAGCATTATCAACAAAACTTGCTTCACATTAATTGAAATGACTTACGGCTAGAGCGCCAAAATAATAAAACACGCAGGCTACCCGATGTATCTTGAACGTCAACTTAAATTATTCAAAGACGACGAGCCCACAACTTTTCTAAATTTACTTGTCATGTTTTTATTGTTTACATAATATTTGTTATGCTGGTTAGATGATTTTATGTGCCATCTTACGTAAGGGTCCCATATATATGGCTGTGAATAGTAATAAAAAATATTATCATAATAAATTCGGAAAGAAAACCGACTGTTACGATAATCAGTTGGTCTACTACTGAGGTATTTGTTAAATCTTGACATTTGGATTGATTGATTGATTGATTGATTGGCTTGGTGTTTAACGCCGTGCTTTTCAAAAGGCTGGAAAATTAATCTTTCTCCAGTGCTAAATATATAGAACAGTATTGCAATACTCCTAACAAAACTACCATTAACTAGAGGGCTCGGAAGATTTGAAAAATGGTTTTCAAAGTCTATTGATAACTTTTCTAATCAATTTAGAGACAATTTAATAACTGACTTGGTAAGTAACTTATGGCGGACGATTTATGTCATGTCATTTCTGGTGTATTTTGTTTGCCTTCCCTGGGACTTGAACTCCGGTCTCTGGATAGAAAAGAGTTTCTATCTACTATGTTATCAAATTCCATATGGGGTTATATAAAATAATACACAAAACCTCAGTTTCCTATTAAAAAACGCGTTTAATAATACCCTAAATTTAAAAAAAAGAAAAACAATTCTGAGATCAAAATCCGAATGTAATAAAATTTTAAATAGCTCATATCCCTCAACCAGTGGGACGGTGTGCGATATTTAATTTATTACTCTGTTGTAAACGTAGTTAAAATCCTCACATGCACCTTAAACGGGTCTTTCTAAGAAATTATATCATTTTATGGGAGATTTTAAAATAATGTCACTCTGAATAAGCTCATACAGACACTTTTGTGCATTGGTTAGCTACATTCACTTTTTGGCACCGTGACACATAAAAACAAAACATAGTCCGAACATATTCTATTTCATTTTATTAGACAATAGCGGCATTAACTGCAGTCGATTCGAAGCCTAACTGTGATGATTGTGGGTTTGATTTCAGGGCGGGTTTCTTGAAAAAAATTGAAAATTTAGGAAAAAATTGAATTTTTTTTTCAAGAAACCCTAACTCGAATCTGTTCAAAGTCAGAAAGTACGAAAATACTGTTTAAATCATTAGCACCTTAATAGTGCTGTAAATATTGAAGAAGAAAATGCCCATGCTGTCATGTCTTAATTCTAGCTCATCGACATACATCATACATGTTTCATTGGTATCATTTTATTCAGCAGTGTAGCACAAATTATAACCAATGATCTATAGTAGCTCAGCCATAATTAACGTCCCTTAATCACTCTAGCACGGGTCTAATTTCGTCGAAAAACTTGATAAAGCAGCTGTTTTCGAACGGACAAAACGTTCGGCAAACGGTTACTCATAAAATAGTCTATTAGACAACTCTCAACTTCTTTCGTTTTCTACAGGCGATATTATCCAATAAACCCAATCGAATCAGAGAAGATTCGATAACTTTGACATTCTGCCATTTTGTCAAATCTACCCAATCAACAGACTATAATGCGTCACGTGACTTGGTACTATCAATGCCGACAGGGGATAGCTGTAGCGTCAATAAAGCGTAACATTGCAGCGGCAATACTTGGATCTAATCTAATTAAATCTAATCTAATAGTTAAAATCACCATTTTTAATATGCTGTATAGTATTAGACAAAGATTTAATTGATGATTGTGAACATTTCATGATTATAATATGAACAGATTTGTCAAATGCAATCATTACCGTGTCTAGCTTGGCGAATGATGTATCGGAGCCGTATTTGGAAACACTCCACTCTGTTTCCTGAGGGACCCCGGCCATGCTTTTCTTCTTTCTTGACGAGTTCGACTTTGGCTGTTGTTGTGAGGAAGGCGGTTTGATATCTGGCCTTCCTTGACTAGACCTTTTTTTAAATATAGAATAAACAATAAAAACGTTGAATTAAAAAGAATATGGCGCCTCCGATATATGTTAACCGAATGGCCGCATGTCACCTTAGATACCGGTATTTAAATGAAAGTAATAAAGCGCGAAATGTCAATCAGACATGAAACCAAAAGAGAGGCTAATGTCTTTCCCCATGAAAATGCTATTATACAACGAACATCTTGGTTATCATACACGAGGGTTTGACTTACATCGGTTATATAATTGAAAGACTGGAAATCACACAAAACTTAAGAAAATCATTACAACAAAAAAGGTTCTATGATATAGGAAGAAAGGCAGAAATACTTGGAACAGTTGCCTTGAAGGTTCTACACAGAACCATAAAGGGTTCCACTTGAAATACGACTATATATAAAAAACCTTATAAAGGATTCCATCATATTCTCGAAGAGAGTAGACTTAAACAAAATTTGAACATAAGCCCGCAATATATCAGGAAAACATATTTTCAAATCGGTATAAGTATTATTCTGCTTGATTTGTTTTTAAGTCCATTTTGTGTACGACACTACTCACATTTCGGGTGAATCATCGTGAAGGTATTCCTTCCAGGACGGCACGGGCCAATACTGTTTATAGACAGTG
The DNA here is from genome assembly GCA_031763545.1 of Mopalia muscosa. Classification (NCBI taxonomy): domain Eukaryota; kingdom Metazoa; phylum Mollusca; class Polyplacophora; order Chitonida; family Mopaliidae; genus Mopalia; species Mopalia muscosa. The sequence goes on from JARFOD010014817.1 coordinate 8,534, forward strand.
GTCAGTAACTGGGAGGTGGCTTGTCTTTGTGAGTCCGATGAAGACGACATCACTGTTAATCTGTGTCGTTAGCTCATTTCATGGTTCGTCAGAAGTGAAACAAATGTTTTCTTCCTTACTGAGGATATCTGACAATGAAATGTATATAGATGAAACGGGTGAAACAGCTTCATTAGGTTAATCGTCAACTTGATATTTTACACATTCTACAAATTACTAATGTTATTCTGTGTCATAAAGCAAATATGGTATAAACTGAGAGAAACAAAACTGTGCATGTATTCAGCTTTAAAGCTCAGAGACTAAACGTTGTCATCAACGAGCTTAAAGGTTCCAATCGTCTGTTAGTATCGAAACAGTTTTCGATTAGGAAAATTTCCAATGTCGAGTACAATCGCAAATAGTAAAGCTGTTGGATGATGATTTAAAACCTTGTGGAATCGATGCCCGCGGGTGGTTGGAGAGAGTTTTCCATTTCCCCGGTGCTCTCAGGCCTAAAGGTGAACAGGAAGCAGGTCTTTGGATTGCGCCCAGTGATTGTCTTGTATTTGCCCCGCCTAGTCTTCGTTTGTTGCCAGTGTTTTTTCTCGTCCATTGGGCTGGCACGCCATCATGTGAGTGAAATAATATAAAGTACTGTGTTAAATTCCAAATCAAAAAACTAGGTGTATCAACGCCCGAATCATTTTATCCAAGGACACAGGTAAACACAAGACACGTAAAAGCAAAACAAAAACCATTCAAAAAATCAATGTTGATCTAAAAAGATAAAGTCATATGAACGTTGGAACAGATGGTATTATGGTTTGTCGCTGACATATTTGTTTTGCAAGCTAAGAACTTTCTTTGAATCAGGTCTGCAAATAAAAACCATATGGCTGTCTTTTCTTACCTAACGCTTATCCAATATAGTTGTGCCGCCTTATCCTAGTGGCATCAAATAAGGAAAAAGATGCTAATTTGCGTGTTGATATGTTAATAAAAAGTATACGCTCATATTTGTGTCAGAAATGCCAAATAAATTTCATTTCAACTCATAAATATGTTCGTTTGTTGGATTTGTTAACCTCCGTACTCTAGGGTATCTAAATCCACACCGCGGTGTCATTTTGTAATCAACAAGTGCCATCTACCTTTTCAACGCAGGCTGCTTCTTTGGAAAAAAAAATTGTCGCGATCCCGTTCTTTCCCAGGGAGTTACGTGACGGAGCTCCTCTATTCTTCGCCACACGTACGAAAAAATTTAGCTAATAATAAATGTGTAAATGTAGTTCAAAACAAAATGTAACGCATGTTTTTGTTAAACAACTTATTTTATTCGTTAGTGACCTCGGCATGATTTTCATTGGACCGCAGCTGTAGGTCCTTCCTCATAAACAAGTCCCGATGTAATGATATAGTTGTAATTTGCCGGACCACGATTATACAGTTATTGCTTATCTAACGAATAAGTACAGATCATGGTCCCGGTTTCTGCCCAGGCCGATTATACGCTATATCATGACGGTAAAACGGCCAAGGAATTAATCAAATATGGCGATGTTTGTACGAACGCGTGAAGAAGACCGATTCGGTCTACAGATATGACTAGTAGGTAGGTAGTGTGATGATGTCAAGGTGCCTAAAATTCATGGATTTACAATGGGCATGCTGACAACACAACGATTGGATGAAAAATTGTCAAAAATTAAACGTTATGTAAAATAATGAAAATTAACTATATTTCTTTGGATTCTAGTTTCTCTAGAGTCATTTTGTTTTTTGCAACTGGCGTCGAGTATTAACCCATTTGACTTGCCCATCCAGCCTTCTATCCAATCTATCCGTCCGTCCGTCCGTCAGGCAGGCAGGCAGACAGGCAATGACCTCTCCGTTAAATAATTTGTCGTTATATAGGCCTACTAAGCGCACGCATCTGTCTTCTTCTAGCGGATTATTGAAGATTATATAAACATATATATATACCGGTAATAGGAAATATTGGTATGGCCTACAATTACACATTGTGGAATCCAATCCTAACTATCATGTATTTGATGATAGTTCAGATTAGCTGTTTGTTTGATTGGTGTTTAACGTCGTACCCAAGGGTATTTCACTTAATTGACGACGGATTGTTCACCTCACAGTATACACAGCCTGTTTATACGTTGGAAAACAGAGAGGTTCCCTCGTAAAAACCACCCCGGGATTGCCGCAGCCACAAAATGTGACTCGCTCATATACCTGATGGTCGACAGGTGGGCTCCATCCCGTGCAGATTAGTTGACTGAAGTGTATCGAATTTCTAAGGTTATCTTTCTGATTGCTATTGCGGCTTGTCAGACAAAATAATCACAAAACACAAGATGATGACAAAACACAAGATAATCATAAAAACACAAGATAATCCCAAAACACCAGATAATCTCAAAACACAAGATAATCACAAAACACAAAATGATGACAAAACACAAGATAATCATAAAAACACAAGATAATCCCAAAACCCCAGATAATCACAAAACACAAGATAATCACAAAACACAAGATGATGTAAAACACAATATATTCATAAAAAAACACAAGATAATCATAAAAACCCAAGATAATACAAAAACACCAGATAATCTCAAAACACAAGATAATCACAAAACACAAGATGATGACAAAACACAAGATAATCATAAAAACACAAGATAATCCCAAAACACCAGATAA
>JARFOD010014828.1:0-11233 GCA_031763545.1 Mopalia muscosa
TTTACATGACCACGTGAACAGGATAGAAGCCAAACCTCTTAAGATAGAGACTTCAAATATGGAATGCAGCTTAATATAATGCTAAACTACACTCCTATTGAAAATGGGATCATTCCGAACAAATTTCAGGTTTCCAAAGCAACAAATATGTCACGATCTGTCACTTTTTTGGCATGACGACATGAACAGGATAGAAGCCAAATTTGGAATGCAGCTTAATTGATGCTAAACTAGACTTGTTTACAATTTGATCTCAAGTTGCCAAAAAATTTATTATTACCTTTGATTTTTCATTTACTGAAATTCAGACACTCCACTGTTAGAGCATTTAAGGATTAGCATGTAATATTCATGCCCAAACTCTATCCCAAAATCTATTGAAACACATTATATTTTAGTCATTCTGCAGCTTTATGTTAATCACCTCTTAATGCTGTTTTTAATACCTTACATTATACAGCCATAGAGACTGTTTTTGAAAGCTAGGAGTTTAGCCTAATTAAAGAGCCCCACTAGCAATTATAAAACATGGGTGTTGTAAAACCTGCTGGTATACTTTTAACTGGTCCCAACATGTTTACCTGACCAGTACACTATTGCATTATGTAGGTCATAGGTAGGTAACTAGCAAAGATAAAAATTTGATGAAATGTGGTAATTTATCAATAATACCCTGTCTAGTTTATCAATATGTGTACCTTCATGCATGTCAGGACTTAGAGATCTGAAACATGTGTTCCTGGGGATTACAATGTCGAAACCATTAACTGCAGAAAAGAGGGTGGCTTCAAGGTTGATTTCTTGGCCCTGTATTGTTCAAAATGTATGTAAATAATGTGTGATGATGTGCTGGCAGCAGTACCCTTTATGCCTCATAACAGCTTTATAATAATGTTACCCTTCCAATGAAAAATGTATGATAATGCAGTGGACACATGAGCAAATATAACCGCCGGGTCGCCATGATTGTATGAATTGCTGAAAAATTTGCGACATGTGTTCAAGACATTGAGAGCAATTATGATCGCCGAAGCCATCCGGCCGACCAGTGGCTCAGATCAGACATGTTTGATATTTTTGACTGATTTTTAATCTCCAGTGATTGATTAACCAGAGGAGAGTGATCGCCCCTGTGTTCATGCTCGCGCATGAATCAATCATGAATGCTGATAAACCAACCCGAGTTTGAGTTCTTCCCACATGACACACAAAATGGCAACTTCCACGAATTAAGTTTGGCCAGAATTCTTTTCCAAAAACTTCTTCCAAAAAGTCTTTATCTTGATCTTGCTTTGATAAGCAAATGCATTTCCGTTTTAATCCGCCATATTGGACAAATCACGTGACTTGTGTTGCCTTTTAAAGAGCAAAAATACTCTGGCTCGCTCTGGATCAATCGCCATGGGTGTGGGCTTGAGTTGTTTCAAAACTTTCACTGGCAGACTTTCACAAGGGTTGGTTTAAATGAATCAAGCAGTCATATATTAAATGGTTTGTCTCTATGTCTCATTTAACTTATCTATATTCTTAGGAAAAACTGATAACTGCTTAAAAATTAAGACTAACCCTCTGCAATAGTTATGTTGTTCTTTTAGTGATTATTTATATCGTTTTACTTTCTGGACACAATTTTAAAACATAACAACTAAATGCATTACAAATACAAATAAATGCTACATAATACAAATTAAAACAAAACCAATACATGATACAAATACAATTTAATACAGTACCAATTAACACAAACAGATACAGTTGATTGCAATACAAATAAATAAAATACAACTGAATGCAATCAAAATAAATAAAATACAACTGAATGCAATCAAAATAAATAATATACGAATGAATGAAATACAAATGAGTGAAATACAAATAAATACAACACAACGCAAAATATACAACAAAAAAACCAAACCAATCAATACAAAACAAATACAACTGAATGGATACAAATGAATAAAATACAATGTATAAAATACAAATAACTTCAACACAATGCAAACACATGTAAATACAACAAAAATACAAAAGATTAAATTGAAGAACTCGTCTGCAAATGGCAGTCGTAAAGCTAGTCAGATATATGAGTTCAAATCCCGGTTCGGGCCTGCGGCCGTGGCTTAGTGGTAGCGTTTGCGCTTACTAAACTGAACTTGCTTCGATGTATCGTTCACCGGATTGAGTCAGCCTGTCGACCATAAGGTATATGAGTGAGTCACATGTTGTGCTCCGGCAATCACAGGGGTGGATTTTTATGAGGTTCCTCTCGCTTTTCCACCGTAATACGGCTAGGTGCAGTGTGAAGTGGACAATCGGTCATCATATAAGTGAAATACCCTTGAGTACAATGTTAAACCCCAACGCCAACAAACAAACAAAATCAAAGCCTGGTGGTGGCATGCAAAATTGTCTATCTCTACATAAAGAAATTTGTTCTAAAATGTGAGCTGAAGCCCCAGAGCTCACTCATTGGAGATTTTTTTTTCAAGTTTTTTTTTTAAAAATCTCTCTGAACTTCTTTTTATTTCCATATTTAATTATTTTTTATCTGTATTCTGTATTATCTTGGCTTAAATGTCTGTTATGTCTGCCAACCATTTACTAATGAAGGCACTATCTTAATTTAATTAACGTGTTTTGGAATTGTTGTAAGATAAAGGTGTTAAGTGGAAAGCAGTGTTACTTCCCTTTGATTGTAGCAGGAGATATGCCTTCCGTATTGCCCTTCCCATTCATTATATATTGATCAGCAGGCTGTTCATTTGATCTCTGTGGAAATCAACCTAATAATTTGAAGCAAAATAATTGTGAAAATAATATCCAGAATGAAGTGAAAAAAAACTGGAAATATATTCTATTGACTTATTTTGAATATTTGTTTAGAAAGTATTAAATGAAATATGTACAAATTACCCAATTAAAAGTAACATGTGAAATATTTCAGTGCTAAAAGGTGATAAAAATGTCAATTTTTAGATGGTTATTTGTTTTCTCACGTGACAGTTTGTGAACTGTTAGTAAATGCAAAGCCTAGTCATGGTGGAAAAGTCAAAAGACTTCACTTGAAATAGGCTAACCCAAATGTTGAACAAGAGTCTGATTTAGTAACGGCAGATTTTAAAATTTGAATTTTCCATCAGAATTGTTTTCTCAGGATATTTCACCCAGGATATTTGAAGTATAGCCAGGTTAGTTTAAACAGGAGCATTATAAGTTGTTTTACTTAGGTGTGCCTTATAGCAATTGGTATACAATTGTTTCGAATATTTGTAAAATCATTGCAAATCTTACCTTTTGGACAAATTTTGTAACATTTTTTAATTTTGGATTGATGTTGGATTGATGTTGGATTTGGATTTTTTTAGAAATTTCAATTCTATAGCACACATTTTGATGCAATGCAGAGATTTTTTTCTCATCGAAGTTTTACTTACCTGTGCAATTTTTTTGTCTTAAAATTATGGGACCTTTTACCATTTTGCCTTTTTTTTTGTGCATATATAGCCCTATCATTTCATTTATTCAAAATATATGCAACTATAAGTAATTGTCGTCTGCAAGAGTTTTAAAATTTCACACTTTCATACATGTTTATTTTTTTATTTTTTCGGGTAAATTTTTTATTTTTATTTTTCAAGTGATTGGACCATCTGCAGAATTGTGCATATTGGGTAGCCGTGTACAAAATATTTAGTTTTGAAAGCTTTTTAGTAGATCTTTTTTAAAGTTACTCACATTTTGACATGTAAATGCAACTTATTTCTTACACAGGGTTTGGCATTGTTAAATAGACTTATTTCAGTGTGTATTAATTTAACTGAAACCTGACTGTATGAAAAACCATGTCAGAGCCAACTGTCGTTGTTGTATAGCTGTTTGAAACAGATGGTTGAAGAATCAATATGCATTCTATACTGTTTGTATTATGGAGCTCTTTCTAAAGCAACACCTTTGCCACCCATTCTCTCAGGCTGGTCTAGCTTCATATATATTACTAACACTTAACTTCCCTAGGTTATATATTATACATACATGCATTATGTATTAAAGCAGGTACATATTTGTTGATTTTTGCTTAGCTACATACCTTGTGTTGAGTCCATTCCAAAAACACAATTTCTGGAACAGGCCGAACTTTTTAATTTAACTGAATCAAATTAGTTGTTAAAGAATTGTTGGTTTCGCAACATTATTTAATTATAAATCATCAAAAACAATATGTCTTATGTTACTAGTATATACAGAATTCTAGGATCCTCGGTTGATATATATATATATTTTTTTTTTGTCAGAGTCACGCTTTGAGGGCTTGAATTAGTGCTGGATTTATTTATTTGTGTAATCACATGATTAAAGCTTAACATCATAATCACATATATCATTACTTTCCCATGATTTAATACAAATAGGAGAGGAGTATTAATCACTACAGTGAGCCACAGCCCAGGGGTCGGTTGCTCAAGAGCTATTAAATTTAATCCACTTTTAGACATGCCATATTGAAGATCTATCTATTAGCCCGTATTAGTGATTTAATCTCAGGCTGGTGTTAGCGGCTAATTGTCTTTCAAGCAACTGGTCCCCCAGGCCCATAACAGTGGCATGCAGTTAGAGGTAGCTTCCTGTTCCAGGACCCAATTCCACAAAGCAGTTTTATACCTAAGTCAAAATGTTTTAAGGCCCTCACATTTCTCAGTTTTGAATTTTAACATTTAATATTTTAGCATAAGTAGTTTTACGTAATTAAGTCACAAGTACAGGTATTAATTTAAAACTAAGTTAAGGCAAGAGGCAAAAATATCAACTTTAGTAATTTGACTTGAGCCAGAAACTGCTTTGTGGAACCGTCCCCTGATGCTCCAAGAGCCAACGGGCAACACAAAGTCATTGATGTGTTGCATCCTGGGATTGCTTGTTTTGTCTTTGTTTTTTTACAGCGACACTTAGTGTGATTTTCTTCACCAAATGGGCTGGCATGGCATTTAATATACAAATGTAGTAGTGCAATATTCAATAACATCAGGTAATGCATCCACATAAAGAAACCCATAAGAGGTATCGAAACATCCTATTAGATCTAATTTTTATGAATTCTTTATACTTTTAAAGAAACAGCTAACAAAGAGCCTAGTATTGTTTCTTAATAACTGTAAAGTGTTTTTTTTCTGTTAAGTTAAATTCATTGAGCGGCTGCAGTCATCCATTTCAATATTAAATTTGTCGTCATTTAATATTTGACATACTAACAGACCTTATTTTCGTTATTTTGGAATAAGACACAAAAATTTGACATATAAAAAGACACAAAAATTATTCATACTAACAGACTTGCCTATATTGTGTAAATTTTGCAGTACTTTGTACACATAATTTATGCTCTATACACAAATACACCCAACATGTGAAATACTACACAAAAAGTATCTATTAAAATACTCAATTCTAAATCCATGAATCCGACAATAACAGGTGAAGCAAAAAAAGAAATTTCTAAAAGAAGAAAACACATATAATAACCAGAAAATAGTTTTTAAGGTCAGTAAATACTTGAAAAGATATTTGTAAAAAAAGAATTTACACATTATTGTCAGAAAATGCTTTTAAAAAGTATTTCTACACATAATTTTCTTTCAGAATAGACAGGTGAATGACCTGATTTGATGTTCACCCTTGATTAACACACCTGTACACACCTGTTTATAGTCTATGCATTTATTTGCATAAATAGTTAAAGATAAGATATCTTGTTACATATTCTGCTGATGATTTGTGTCCAAAATCTAGCTCATGCACTTATCATAATAAGTTAACAAAAAAAACACCTATCTTATATTGTGTATACCATTTTATCATAAATATCTAGGCGACAGGCCTATTATTTAATTAAGATTGACCAACATTACTTTCACTTTCGATCTCTTACATGTTTAAAAGCTCTCAGTAAAACGACACCATTACAAAGAAACCTCAAATTTGTCTCATCACAGCTAATATCTACATGTCAGTTTCTTACAGCATTGCATTTTGTGAGTAGAACATATATTTTATTGAGATTGACATTTGATATTGTCATAATCATCTCTATACTACAAAACCGGTGTCTTGAAATCTTGGTAAGGGAGGTAATTCTATCTTTTACAGAGGGTCTTGTGATTCTGTTGCTTTAAATGACATCACACACATTTATCTGTTGTGACGTTACTATAAAAAGTCACAAATCTTGACAGTTTTGAGCACCACTTGCTTTCACCATTGAACAAATGGTTATTTGGAAATATAGGTTTACATTTAGCTAGACCTGTCGACTCGCATTTTCGACAGCCAGATTAAAATAAAAATGACAGGTAGAAGTTCTGATTTTAACATGAGAAAGATATGAAAGTGGAAAATTTTGACAGGCAAAATGTATCAAAATAGGCATTTATGACAGGCAGTTTTCCAATCCTAGTTGTAACGCTGTATGTAAATGATTCTGTTTTTTTTGTTTTTTTTTCAAATTATTCTGTAAATCTTTCTTTAAGTTTAATCAGATTTTATGTACTGCTGTCTTGATATTTTTGTATCTATTTTTATTTCAGGATAAATGGGAGCTTTTTGAAGAAGGTGTAGGTACTGTAACAACTTCTGCAGACAACACAACAACAAGGGAGATAACTGATGAAGATTTTGCTCAAGCTTTTCCTGAAGTGATAACAAAAAAAAAGCGGAAAATGGAATCGGACACAGATTCTGATTTTGATTGGACAAATGATCCATTTTCTAAAAGGAATATTAGTTCTCCTGTGATGAAATCAAAGAATGGAAATACAAAATCAGGAATTTCAGCAGCCATGACACCTCATGAACGAACTGATAGTTTCGAAGATTCAAGCTATGGCTCACTACGAATTGGTTTCGCTGACACGTCACATGTTTTCTCAGAGTCAAGACAGTTAGATTTCGTTGATGAAAATTCTATGAAAAGTGAAACAGATTTTTATCCAGAACAGACAAGGAAAAGTTTTCCCACAAATGACTTTTTTGATAGCAGCAGCTCAATTGACAGTTGTACGAGTTCGGATGGCCTTGATGGGCACCCAGAAACACGACGAACAAAAGACAGGAACTTTATGGATCCTCATGAAAATATTAAAAGAGTTGAACATTTAATTCTGCATCGTCTGCCTGGAGAAAAACTTGGAATGATTTTGGGCGTAGAAGGTGGCAAAGAAAATAATGAAACCGTCAAAGCTGTTGTCGTTCGTAGTGTAACAACAGGTGGCGCTGCAGAGCGAGCATCAGGAAGCTCTAAAGGGGTGGGGACTGGAGACCGAATTCTTGAAATTAATGGACTGGATTTGCACACTTTAACGCACAGTGAATGTCTCACAGTTTTCAAAGAAATGCCCCTTCAGGTCACAATGACTGTTAAAAGAGCTAAACTAAAGCCAAAAGAGATGGCAAACAACAGCATTGATTATGATACGGCTGACATTTTAAGTTCTCCCCCTAAAGGATTCACCCTTCATGATGTGCTCATACAGAAAGCCACATCGGAACCCCTAGGAATCAGTATTGTACCCAGTTATGGTACTACAAAGAATTATTACCAGGTAGGTCTTTCTGTCAAAATGTTTTGTTCTATGTTTATATTATTTTATATTTTTTTTTTCATTTTCATTATGCTTCAAATGTTTTCTTTTTTTTCTGGAGACTTTCATAATTTTGCGTACTTGAGGATTTTTTTCTGTGTATATTATCTTATATTTTTTCATTTTCATTATGCTTAAAATGTTTGGGGTTTTCCTGCATACTTTTATAATTTTGCATGCATGACGACATTTTTGTGCTGTACCATTGATGAATTTTTAAAGTTTGAAGAATGTTGCATTGTAAGGGACATAACTCTGTGAGGTAAATAATACACTGTAGCATGTATATCAGTTTATTATATTGCTAACTCAGATGTACAATCAATTAAATTAACCCCACAGACAGGAATATATGAAGCTTCAGAGTTCTGGAGCACAGAGCATACAGGGGCATAAATTAGCGTATCATCCAGAAAAGTACGCTTGAAAATGTGGTTGTTCTGAATCCAACAAAATATACTTGCTTGATACATTTTAATACCTAGATGATGAAAAAAGCTCTTACCATTCAGGGCACCTGAAACTTGAGATTCATTTGTGCCGCACAATTTTAATTATTAAGTTTCACCCCTGGCATGATACCCTCAGAAAAACATTCCCATTTGTAATTTTCTGCTATTTGTGTGTGTGTGTGTAGGGAGGGGGCATTAAGCATTTCTCTGAACATTGTAAATAAAACACCATCTTGTTTCAGCAATAAGATGCCTATATTAGGGTTTCATTTACATATATTATTGAAACACAGTAAAATCCTGAGTTGCATGAATTAATTGCGGATCATTTTGTTCTTTTGTTCCAATGGCCTCAATTCATCAGTCTTATGTTATTTTACTGTTACGGAATAAACCAATTTAAAACTCTTTGAAAAAATTTAAACCAAATTACACTACCAGATTTGTGTTCTGTGGGCTTCATTACACAGTATCTTAGAGAAGCATAAATTATATTTTTGGCACTCTACATTTCATCAACTGTTATTTGAAGAATGCGCAGTGCAACTCTGTAGACTGCATTTTTTTAATTTTTTTTTTACGCTTTGAAAAAATTTAAATCAGATTACGTAGAGAGATTTGTGTTTTGTCGGCTTTATTACATGTTATCTCTGAGATTCAATTGATATACATGCATAGTGGGATATTTCTCTTGAAATTTAAAGCTTAGGTTGACTGGGGTCATACATTTCAGTGCAAAGTGCAGTTCATTATGACAACCCTATTCTTAGGTGTCTTTCAAAATTAAACATTCCTGAGATTATATCCAATGTAATATGAGACTAAAATGGTTCTTAGCTGACCTCAATGACACTGGAATGGGGTGTTTATTTTTAGTATACACCTAAGTCTCTAATAATTTGAAATATATGATAATCACAGTTCAACCATGTGTTGTTGGGCTTTATTCAGACTTTCATTTAAATTTTCAATTAAAGATAATTTGAATATTCTCAAAAAATGCTCCTCTCTTTTAATATTTTCTTTTAACTTTAGTTTAAGTTGGAACAACATACGAAAAAGCATCCGACTTTTATTTCTAAAAAAAAAAATGTATAGCTCATCTAAATCTATTATCAAATAAAAGTAGTATTTCATTTTTGTCCAACCATAAGACAATTAAGTCAATATGTACCATAGTCAGTATAGCCAGTATAAATTTGGCCTAATATCTCTTATTGCTTTTCAAAATATGAACAGAATATGGGTGTTTTTCACACACTCAATTTTTATTTTTTTTTTATTTTTAGTAAATTTACTAGAAGAAGCACAGAAAAAAAATTGTAAACAAAATTGTGACAGATGACAGCTAAGCTTTAAATTGATAACTTCCGCTGAATGAATTTGGAAATAAAACTCCACATTATAGAAAGAAAATCCTGTGCTATGACAGAAGGGGACAAAAAGAATGTTATTTTGAAGAGTTTTGAGATTAAATTAGCCTATCGTGACAATTTTCAGTAAGTTTTTTCATAGGTTTAAAGATTGTTTGACATGCTATTGACTAACCTTTTAAATTTGACCTATTTTCCCTTGAAGATTTGAATGTCACTACATGAAGCAAAATATCTGTTTTCATGTTAGCTGCTTGGGCCATTGGCTTAGGGCAGTATGTTCATGCTGTCTTCCATCTGCATTGAAGGAACATTTTTTTTATAACTCAGTGTTTTTGCCCGAATATCATAATGTTAAATGAAAATTTTCCAACAATATTAAAAATTTTCTCCATGAAAATGGTATATATTTTCTAGTACATATTATTATTGGACTGAAATTAAATAGTAAATTGCATTTATTTGTAAATTTTAGAATACATTTGTTTCTCCTTAGAAATTAGAGATATTTAAAAAAATTGGTAATAAATATAAGATTTAAGTGCACAAATTCTATTAGGACTTTACATTTCCCTCTGCCAGTGTGTTTCACAAAATCATACCTCACTTGAAAATCAGTATTTAAAAGAAATTCTTAAAACAAACAGCCTTTGTTTCTAAGTAATTATAAATGGTTAAGATATGTGTCAAAGATCTGTTCCTTTAAAAAATTGTCAATAAATATAAGATTTAAGCGCACAAAATTCTATTAGGACTTTACATTTCCCTCTGCCAGTGTGTTTCACAAACTCATAACTCACTTGAAAATCAGTATTTTAAAGAAATTATTAAAAAAGACAGCCTTTGTTTCTAAGTAATCATAAATGGTTAAGATATGTGTCAAAGATCTGTATTCAACTATTCATAAGTGGTTACCCATGACCTATAGGTTCATTGTGACAATATGGACAACATTGTCCCAGTCAGTCAAAGATGAAAGTGACAAGTATGTACAGGCCTTTGAACTATTGTATATGTGTATTTGCCAATGACTACAACAATATATGTAGGCCAATATCAAAGTATAATATACAACTAAGTGAATACCGCAGGAAAAGTCATCTTAGTTATTGAAACTAAGAACAGAAAAGAATTTGTTTCGAAATTTTTATGTTGTGAGTCATGAAGGATTTTGATTGTAAGTTTGTTCAGACTTGTAAGTAGATCACATACCTACAAGGATACTGCATGGAAATGCGAACATACCTGTATAACATACTTATGTAGGACGACTCAAATAAATAATCTGTCTTTATAACACATATACTTCATGTATGTAAGATTTTTATATTTATTGCGGTGAGCTTGTAAAGTGATTTTTTTTTTTTGTTAGGGTTTTTTTTCCTTCAAAAGAAAAGGTCAACTCAAAAGCCTTCAGTTTATAAATAACTAAAGTGGTCGATTGGAAGGAGACCTAGTGGCTGTACTTTGAGATGTAAGGGGCAACTTGTTACCAGTTTTTTGCAATGTTCGCTAGCACTGTAATTAGCACACTATGTCTTATTGCATCATATATTTTGTCCTGGAATTGAGCTGTATCTTTTCATGATTATTTGTTGCTAGTGACACCAAGGCTGATTTCCTTCACGCATTCTGTTTTAGTATACAATTTTGATTTAAATGAAATATCTTTTTAAAGTATGGTGTAACTGTACAGTGAAATCCATATCAAACCCATAAAAAGCTGAGGAAACCTGGCCTGTGCTGTTGGGGGGGGGGGGGGGGGGGGGGGTAA
>JARFOD010014839.1:0-11233 GCA_031763545.1 Mopalia muscosa
ATCGGTAAATAACAAAAGCTGTTTTTAGCAAATTAGTGAAATTGGATTTAACGAGTTTTGGAATAGAGCTCTTCATATGTAAGTTAAAAATAGAGAAGTCATCACAGTAAAAAGCAAAACTACAACTGATGGTAAATAATTTGTATACCAAGTTTCATAAAGAAAAAGCATACAGTTATGTTTCTGGCAGTTGGTAAAAAAAAGACGAGAGGTGAGGGTGCCTGCCCTAATCCCATTGAAAAAGAACTTTAAATGACTGAGGATAGTCATGGATTCAACTCTTTGAGACTATACAACTAATAAAGTTGTATTTGTAAATTTAAAATGTCTTGTGTTGGAGTTGACTTGTTTGTTTGATTGGGGTTTAACGTCGTTCTCAATGGTATTTCACTTACATGGCGACGTACCAGCCCAATGGGGGAAGGAAACCACCCTTGACACCACTGGCAACAAACAAAGACAGGGTGGGACAAATACAGGAAAACAAACAACAGGACGCAACACAGACACCACAAACAGATCGGCTTCCTCTTCCCCTTTAGCTCTGAGGGCAACATGAAGCTCCTTCCAATCGCCCGCTGTGTTGAAGTTGAAGAAAACCAAGCTAATACAGTCTCTTTATCCACTGCAAATCTGCAACTGCGCTTGAATCAAAGAAAGAGTAAAATCTGAGCATTCAAAATAAGACAAATCTGTCTTGAGGATGTGATTTTTATCTTCCATGTCACCTGTGTCACTTTATTATTATTATGTATCATCATAGTGACCTGGAAACCAGTCATTTGATTGGAATAACCCCTTGTTTTATCTTGTTCACTCAATACAAACAGACAGATGTCATGATGGCATAATATGGCAATGGGATAAAATGTTGCTATATAGTTGTCATCTTACACAAAACAAACTTAAAAGTGTTCAAGGGCCTAACAACAAAAAACAACGCACCTTATCTCCCCTGGTGTAATAAATAGAAATCTGAAAAGTGGTAAATATATGTACCAATCTAGATGCACCAATGTGTCCACATTCTATTGAGTAAAGCTACTCTATGATAATATTACCAACATGCCTGGCATAATGGATTCAGGGGCTGAGCCAGAAATCAAAAGAATGGTCTCCAAAATGGTCAGTTTGCTTCACTTTTCAAATAACTGGGTGTGCAAGTTAGACAGTTTTCATATCTCCTGCATGTTAAAATTGACTAAAACAGGGTGTCCAAATGAGGCAATTGTGCATCTCAGGATGTCCATTTGGACTGGTGTCTGCCTAAGCCCTTGGTTGGAAGAAATAAGTAGTAACTAACCCTGTCCCATGTGTACACATGTACCGAGCAGTCACTATAGGCTGACTTGTTGCTGCCAAATTCATTTAATGCTGGATGACTAGTCATAGTACATGAAAGTTCAGCCAATGCTGGGACCTAATCACCCGATTAATAAATTACAGTTATTTGGCTGGGGTTAAAGGTCATACTCAAGGGTATTCACTTATATAGCATTATTCCCGCTGATGAATTTCACAAAGCCGAGTAAACTTAGGACTCCATGAATAAAAGAGACATAAATTATGGTTATTTGGCTGGGGTTAAAGGTCATACTCAAGGGTATTCACTTATATAGCATTATTCCCACTGATGAATTTCACAGTAAACTTAGGACTCCATGAATAAAAGAGACATGCATAGAGTCAGTTTACATGTGTATCTACTATAGGAGTTGTTGGTTTATAACACTTATATCATGACCCATTGTCCATTTCACACCATGCCTTGTTTATATACAGTGTAAAACTGTATAAACCGCTGGCCGGTGTAGAAGCTAAAACCTAGCCTTCAACAAATTGTACACCCATTTTTCTTTTTATGATGCACATGTTTACGTGGTAAATGCTCCGGGTCCACTGAGCTTCCTTCATTGCTTCTTTGCGGATGTGTCTTGTAGTTTGTCCATAAATTTGAAGTCTGATTTGTGCTTTCTCGAACAGTTTTGGGGGTTATAATTTTCATCTCATTTGAGTCCCTGACAATCTTATTTTGTTTGGAGTCCAATTGATCAGCTTGGACTTCCCCCTTAGTGCCCAGTGCTTTCGGATCGAGTTGAGCAACATTTGTTAGATTTTTGTCTGATATCATGGAGCCATTATTATTGGAGACCTGGTTAACATCAGGAGTTTCTAGAGTAGAGCTGGCTGTTGATGAAACCCCATCTTGCTGAATTTCAGACATATCATCTTCCTCCACTTCAGCTGTCAAGGCACAAGATTGTGTTGAAGCTTCTCTGGCTTCGTTTGAAGCAATTTTATGTTCTTGGGTGTCATTAGGAGGAGTCTTGGAACAAGCTTGAATCTGAGGCTCATTCGCTTCAGGAACCATTCCACTCAAAAAACTGCAAAGTCCTGATGTTTTGGAAGAGGTTTCTTCTTCGAACTGAAGCTGAGTGGGTTCAATAAATTCTCCTTTCACATCAGTTTTATTAGCACTGGAAAGTCCTAATGCGGGATTCTGAACTTTTTCATCATTGTTTGGTAAAGCCTGTGCCTGAGGATTGCTGAAAATATACAATGTCAGAGAGAGTTTGATTAAATTAACCTGTACAAAATAGTCATTCTCATTTTGTTTACATTGAATTTTGGGGGTAGGTAGGGCAGGGGTTTAAATGTTTTTAAATTTTCACCTGTCGTAGGAGACAGGTAGTTTAATTTTCTACCAGTCCGTAAGTGCCATGTCCATTTCTACCTGTCCTGTTTTTGTGAGTAAAGTAAAATAGGGCTTACAGTCAATTAGATGTGAATTAAGGATCATATTTAATATTTACCAATATGAAAATCTCAATGTTTGAAAGCTCACTCTGAGGTTTCACAGAGCAAAGAATAGGTGAACGCACTCATCTTTTTTATCAACTTACACAGAATTTTAAAAAATAATCATTCTTTTATTAAAATAACCTGTCACCGGAGACAGGTGGATTTTATTTTCACCTGTCGCTTCTGAAAATCCACTTGACAATGACAGGTAGACAGGCAAAATTTCGACCACTGGAAGGGTTACGTGAAACATATAAATTATTATGGCCTAATGTCGCAAACAGCTCTTTAGTCTGAATTGTGAATGATCTACATGTAGTCGAGAACAGCTCATGATGTTTGGACAAGACATATTACCTTGACAATCTGTGCCCCTTTTGAGGACTGCTCGTTCATTATGTACAGGCAATCTGCATCTGATGGGTTTGTTTGTTTGATTGATGTTTAACGTCGTACTCAAGGGTATTTCACTTATATGATGACGGACACAAATACAGAACATCACAAACAAATGTGCTTTCCTTCACCCTTTAGCTCTCTCTGCGAACACCAGGGCAACAGAAAGCAACCTCTTTTCTCGCCTCTTACGACTGGGGAAGCCGTGGGATATTTTGCAGGGCCATGGCTAACCCGCTCCCTCACAGGGCAAAAAAGAAGTCTGTTTATAATGCATCAGACATCAGTTGGTAGGCGTTGCAACCCTAACACCGCTTGCAGTTTTATCCGTTTTTGTTAGCGCTCATGAGATCAAGCCCACCTGCAAACCAAAGTGACTTGTCCAGTGGCTGCTGGGATCACTGGGTGGTTTTACGAGGTTGCTGCCGATCCGCTTCCACCATACATGTACATCGATAAAGAAACGTATAGTCATGTGAGTGAAATAGCCTTGAGTACGCAGTTCCCGTTAAACAAACACAAAAATACGTAATTAGTGCCCTCTTTGTTTGCAAACTAGAATTGCCATCTTGACTGGCTCATTTCAAATTGTCGGTAATGTTGAAGCCTGTTTATATAAAATGATACCCAAACGGATGTTAGGCAGCGTTACATCGGCTCATTAGTCCTGACTTTCGTGTACATTGCTATATTTAGCTGCGATTATCACAAAACAGGATTAACCGAGGTAAAGTGGACTACGCGTGTTTCCGTTATGTTAGTTAAACCAACAGCACATTGACATAAATTAAGAAACGGAGCTTAAGATAAATTGGATCACGGACAAGGTGTCATAAGAATAATTTAGACGCAAGTAAAAAAGTCGCATGTTCTGTTTAGTTATTATTATAGACATGTATATCACACATAAACAAATCGTTTCAAATCAATTATACGACATCCGGATTACAGACGACACGGGCTGAAAATTTCTCCTTTATATAATTTATTTTGTGGTGATATTATTCTTCTTTCACAAGTATTGGACTGCTGATCAAATTTTATCTGGAGAAGACAGTTGGTCGTTTATTTAACCAAAGTTAAGCCAGATTAATGGCACAATTAAAGGTACAATCCAAGCTATAAAATTATCTGAAAGTTCGCTCTATCGTTAAATACAGCTGTGGAGGGATTTGTTTCAGTCTATCTTTCATTGGCCAATATTCCCAAGTTAATCCGGATTTAAAAATCAATAATAGGACAGTTAATAAATGTTTACGGGTTGAAAGTCAACGAACACAGCTAGTGCAAATTGTATCAAGCATCCTTGGTTAGATTAAAAGAAGACATAATTGGTACCATGGATGTTTGTTAATTTTTAAGCATGAATGATTTGCGTATAACACTTGAATGCATTATTGTCAAAGCATATCGTTTATTACGTAATTTGTTTTACCACTATCATATCATACACTTGTTTATCGAATTAACTTCGAGGTGTCACAAAGTCAAGCTTAAATTGGTTAAGGTTATAACGCTGTCCTTATTTAACTGGAAGATGAAGGCAAAAAAATCAAGTCGAGCCGTTAATTGTGATCAGAAGTCTATTAACTAGCAGTATGTAACTGCCATATAGTAATATTAGAATTTCCACTGACAAGCTTAACATAATAGAGTAAGGTGACTACTCCAAAGATGGACCAAAAATTCATATTGACTCAATATTTCGGTTTATTATCAAACCTTCATCAGGAGTGATCATCATCATCACTCCTGATGATCCTGATGGAGGTTTGATAATAAACCGAAATATTGAGTCAATATGAATTTTTCGTCCTTCTTTGGAGTAGTCACCTTACTCTCATATAGTAATATCCACGGCTTTGTAGACCAGCACAAAACGGTGACGTCACATTTGAGACATGTGTTAATGTGAGGAACTCGTGGTAATTTCATCTCTGATCAGGCACTGGGTATAGCAAATGTTTGCGTTTGGACGACAGGCTTAATATTTGTCCATTTAATTGCCGTTTATGGTATATGTAACAGGCACATATTGTACTAGGTAAATGCGTTTCGTTTAGTAAGAAATATTATGATCAAAGAGTGCCAGACGTTTCCCAGAATGCATGATTTTCAAAGTTACCTTCTGATTTAAAGCGCTGAGCGTAGTATTCAAAAATCAAAATATTCGCAGATACCTTCCTCTTTGACTGGGATGTCCCTTATTTGGCCATACCCTAAAAAGCAGCACATACATTCACCAAATATTCAACACTTTAGTAAAAAGCTCGTTTCATATATAATTAGGTGTACACCTGATGACGATACAGGCCTATCTATCGAAAAGTTGTGTTCTATCACAAAACAAGAAGTGGTTATCCAGAAATTGTATAGTTATGCTACCCCACTTCTAAATGTCGTTCAAAACTTATATCGTTTCATATACACTACTCCCTGTAGAGTATCGTTGTTGTCGCTATAGTTTTGTCTACCGATTATTAAAAAACAATGATAAGAATAAAAGCAGAGTACTAAACGCATATTGGCTCAGTATCTATCGAAATTGTTTTGGGCAGGACGGAATAAACAGATACTTTAAGTGATCTTATCTAGACCATTGCTGCGGGTAATGTCAAGGTGTCTGTACAGAGACAGCTCTGTCTCAAATGGGCCAGTTAATATCGATTCTGAGTGTTAGCCCTATCGTAAAACACAGCTGTGAAATGATTTGTCCGGGATCATCTATCATAGATCAATACTCAAAAGAAACTGTTGATTTAAAAATCTTTGTTATTTACATACACGTGGAGGATCAACAGACACAGCTGGGGTTAGCTAGAATAGATCCACAGCCAGGTCGCGGTTTTCACCCTCATGTTAAACCTCAGGGTATTGGTAAGATGTTTTAACTGGCATACACAGTAAAAGCAGGCATACCTTGACCATTATAATTTAGTAAACACATTCAAATGTGACCAGCAACTAAACAATAACAAACTACAGAAAACAAACCTTGTTTGGTATGGAGGATATTACATATGTTGATTTTAACGTATCGATTTAAATAGCAACTTGCTGCTTGTTTAAAAAATATTAATCTATTTTCGTTGTATTTCTAGCTTTTCTAGAAACTTAGATTGAGGCAGGGGGGTAAAACATTTAAATATAAACATGTCTTGTATACATGTACGTTCTCAATACCGACAAAATTAGGCCTAAATGTAGCATCCCTAAACTTTATTTGTCTAAACAAAGTAGGCTACAATTACAATACTATAATTAATACATTTACTCCTACAAGACATGTTTGTTAGATAAAAAAATATCTACCGCTCGTGCAATGTTTATTTACTTTAGGGCACCTCTCTGACACTCGCTCAAATTAAACGTTTTATTATTTCTACCTATTTAGTTCAAGATATTACAAATTACTTTAAATTATCTAATTGCGTTTTGCTTCTCGTTCGGTGTGTACAACATAAATATACGGGTTAACAAGCTACCACGGAAAAACCCCGTCTCCCTAACATTAACTGGTGTCGAGTAGCGCGATTCAGATAGGACTACGTGGCGTCTGGGGCTCGGTCACCTGGACCAAACTTAAAGAAATAAAACGATGTTAGTGAGACACAAACAAGACGATAGCTTATCGCGATATAAGTTAAATCAAACAGACATAACCTTTAGATAAAAACACTGAATTTTTATTTGGAAATAATAATGCAATTATCTACTGTTTACTGTTAACCACGAATGAAGAGTTTAATGCGTTGAAAATGAGCGCATATATAAGCTTCTATTCATCGCTGAAAAAAAAATGGCCGAGGTAGTCGGTGTGAAGTGATTATGATAAATTCAAGAAAACTGACATAAAGCGAAAACTTATTCCGTTATATGTGATAAAAATATCTACTCCTAACTCAAGAATCACGCACAAAAACTCGTAAACTGAGATGAACGAAAAGAGGCTCGCCCACGAGACTGATTATTAGGTAATCAGCATCTTAGCATCAGTTTTCCTAAATATTTTATTACTTGATACACAAAGGGGCTTTATACAGACACTGTACGACTCCCCATATATATATAACATAGTGTAAGAAAATCAGTGTTACGTGAAAGTGTTGAGATGTTTTGGGTTAGATTACAAAATGCACGTTTAGGTAGAAATGAGACAATCGTTAACTGAATAAATATTCAATGTAGTGAGATACTGTTTGCAATAGTGATTTATTGCGCTATAATTTTTATCGGATTAATTAATATCGTGGTCTTTGTTATAGAGCATTGCTGTTCAGTTTTTGAGACCGGATTAAACGTTATATTAGGACCTTCTTTGGGCAGGTCTGATAGACTTGGGCCTCGAGAGACCAAGTCTCACAAAGTTATCGAAGAGTTGTTACCTGAAATTTGTATTTCCTGTGTTAAAATTGTCAAATATAGTTGACAATGTTGCTCAGGATTTGTTCTAACCCTCGGGGATTAATTAAAAACTCAATACCCTAGAGACACAGAGGGATAGTACAACATATATATGGCTGCTCCCATGAAGTCCTGATTAAAGCTATCAACGGCTGTGAACGCCTTAGAAGTCTGTTTTACGTAGGTGAGCCTTTCCTAGGAGTTGAGCTTTTATTGTGTTGAGAATTTTATCAGCCCGTCACTTATTATTACAGAAGAGCTGAAGGCGTTGCTGAATAAAACATGTTTAAACGAAGAGTACTATGATATCGTGTGTTTGATAAAAAGTATTTGCGTTTATAAAAGCTGTACTATACACGCAGAAATGATAATTGGATTTTCACCACAGTCAAATATATGTAATCCTCAGTATTTAAGCTTCCAAAAATATATACAAACATATGGAACAGATTTATATTCCTCTACACAATAGACTAAATACAACGGGTGTTTTGAAAATCGACCAAGGTGTCTAGCAAGACCTTAAAAACAACATTTAACTTTAACGATTAAGTGTTTACGGTTTATACCCCAATTGTAAACCAGAACCTTCCTGAAGGGGTTCTCACAATCAAATAACTCTGCGCGATAAGTACCGTAATTATCACTTGTTTTTTAATTGTAGAACAATTATCGAAAGTGGCAAATTCGTTCATATGTGCCAAGTGCAAGATTCCAATAAACACAATGAAATAGGAGTTTCTACCTCATGTGAACTTACCTGTAAACCTTGACATACAGTAAATTGTACTATATAAATGTATCGCATATATGTTCGCACAATCATGGTTCACATAGGCAAAGTTATAAAGATTAATAAAACAGATGAATGATATCCAGCATATAGGTTCATGTATACCAAACTTCAAGAGGATACCGAACAGAAATATAAATTGATTATCGAATTTTGTCAATACTAAATAATTTTATTTTACTTTTGTATTTATTTATAGCTTGGTCCATATACATGTTTTAAATAGTGACAAATAATTGGGGTTGTATGCACTAGCATAACAGGTTATGCCATTTGACATAAACTACTGAGTTAACAGGAATATCAGAACGAATACCATTTTTAACACCGATGGTTACTCGAATGCAACCTTTTTTATAAATGAATACACCAATAATAATAGGTTAGCGGAGTAATCTGATACAGAGAGGGTTGTTTCTTATCGTCATGATTTCTACATGATTTATAATTGAAGAACACGGAAGTGATGAATGTTCGTCCATTGGCGCTTCAGTGGTTAGTAAAAGTCGAATGATAGCGGGATCTGATCCCTGGGGGATTATGATTTTTACAAAAGACCGATTCAGACAATTCTAACAAGTAATGAGACATACCACATTTTCGGAATCACGGTTGCAAATGTCTCTCGATTGAGACACGTTTCTAGTTTTCCCAACGTGGAAAGATTAAAATGGTATATACGTTTAGCTTACATCTAATATAGTCTTTACAAATTTGGAAACTTGAATATAGAGCGATTACTATTTTTTAGTACAGGGCCTTGGCATACACGTAGCTTTAAAAAAAAAAGTGATTTGAAGAGACAGAAAAAGCTTTCTTAATGTAGCAAGTGTGTTACAATCCCTGTGGAACTTTAATCATTATACATACACACAGTCTGGGTTTTTATAATTAATATTGCAAATGGCGGCGAACCGCCCTTTGTTGATATTGATATTTGTTGTGTGTATAAGTGACAATATTTGTTGCCTTTCGTATAAGTTTTTAAAAAAGGAAAATTGCTACAGAATATTACATCTGATGCCTATTAAAGGCATCTGGCTCGGGGGATTTGCAAATCGTGTCGACAACATCATATTCGGATTTTGTAATCTGGAACCAAAGTTTACATTGTAACATAACACACCAGTAAAAAAGGTGTAACATAACTCACAAGGTTCAGGCAAAAAATAAGCAAAGACAAATTGCTACAGCATGAGATTTACGAACGTAAATTATCAGATTGTGCTGTGGAATAACGTTATTGGCTCAACATGGATTGTGATCGGAGGCCGATGTTCGTTATATCAACTTCAAGGTAACATTGTAAAATAGAAAGTGACATGACACACGCCAAAAAAGGTTCATCGGTAGAATTCAATTTTACGGAGCCTGCTTCATTAGGCTTAATGCTGATCAACACTTTTTTCTGGAGAGCATGGATGAAAGAATTGTGTAATATTGGACGGCATACTGAGATAAGGCAATTGTCCACCTCCATGTCGACCTATATACACCGGCATGTGTTGATACACACACTGCAGATTTGAGGGGAACCAAGAGGATCTTTTCGCATGTAAAATGTCTTGATATCGATTCAAAAACTAATCTTTATTTATTTATTTGAGTTTGTTTCGTTATTCATTCGACACAATACAGCACACATTCCAGTTAAAATTGCCAAAAACCTTAATGTTTATTTGACTGGGGTTTTAGGATGAACTCAAATGTATTTCACTTTACTGATGCCTGGTCCATTCTCAATCTGCCTTAATTTCGTTGGTAAAGCGGGAGGAACCCTGGTTAACAAAAACACATCGGCGATTGCCGGGTCACCTAGTTACTCTCTCCTTAACCGGAGTAAGACTGTGAGTATAAATGTAGAGAATTTGGCCAAATAAGTGCATAATTACTTAACATATGACCCCACAAAGGCCGACTATTTTGAAGTAACTACAACATAATCACAGTTGTAACACGACACTAGAGAACATAATTACAATACAAATTAGCAATCCGGTTTGCTAAAGGTTACCTTATACCAAATAACTTGTTTTCTCAATTAACAAATGATAGACAGTTAAACATATGCCTTACGAATACATTTATAATTTTTGAAGCCTATATTAAAACATCAATTTGTTTTATAAATTCTTTTCCAAAAAGTCTTTAAAAAACTGTGCATTTCTTATAATCTGACTTGATTCCTAATAAACCCAGTCAAAAACGAAACTTCACGCTCGTTTGGATGTTGATAAGTTGACCATACAAGTAAAGTGGTTTTAAATAATGATTAAATTCTGTTTTGTACCCATTAAGGACGGTGTACCATAAAAATCATGTTCATAATGTAACCAGTTCCACCAGAAATGCTACGGAAATGTAAGAGAGTAAAAATGGTAAGTTTCAACTTGATGAAAGCATGTCAATAGCGGGTATGCCCTCCATGAGCGTTTACAACTGCGACGCAACGTCTACTCATGGACTGAATGATGCGTCTGAACACAGCTTGGGGTATGCGTCGCCATAATGAAACCAACATGGCACCAAGTTCACGCAAATTTTGTGGAGGGTTCTTTACTTGACGGAGTCTTCTGCCCAACACATCCCATGCATGTTCT
Source organism: Mopalia muscosa (assembly GCA_031763545.1). Lineage (NCBI taxonomy): Eukaryota > Metazoa > Mollusca > Polyplacophora > Chitonida > Mopaliidae > Mopalia > Mopalia muscosa. The sequence continues at coordinate 10,996 of JARFOD010014839.1, forward strand.
GTGGGATTAAGGTCGGGAGACATGCCAGTATTCCTAAGAAAATGCCGCGTTAAATTGGCCGTATGAGGTCTGGCCTTATCGTGGTGGAATGTCAGACCTGGGCCATAAGATGCTATAAATGGCAAAAGCTCTGGAATGAGCACTTGATCCTGCAACAGTTGGGTTTCCTTAAACGACCATCAGTCGGAAACCGACATGACCATTAAAGGCACCCTAAACCATATTACTACCGCCCCCA
>JARFOD010014850.1:0-11233 GCA_031763545.1 Mopalia muscosa
TGAAGAACCCTTATTGGTTCCACATAGAACCATTTTTTCTTAGAGTGTAGTATGTCCTTTGCAACCAATGAGTGTCGTGTTTCCGTCTTGTCCGGTGATCTCTGGTGAAATCCATAGAAGCCGCAGTGATTACTTGACCGATGAGAGTGGCACCATCTCACGAAGATAAATATTTCACGGTGAACAAACACTTATCTTTACGTAGGTATCTTATGTTATAGTTGGAAGCCCCGTATAATAAAATTTAACGGGATACTCAGGAACTATGACACTGGACACAAATACTTTGATTCTGAGCTAATTCTTTGTCTTCCTTAGATTCGTGGTAAGTGGCAAAGTCAATTTACCATGCAGCAAACTGAGACAGGTAATATTGGTGTGAACTGTCCACGGTTATACATGCGCAATATAGTGTATGTGTTTTGGTAACAAATTAAAGCGAATGAATGTCTAGTTCATTTAAAAGGGCAATGGATTGTAAGTAATGCTGTCTGGGAATATGACAGGCAGGGAATGAATACACGTAATTAATATAGTAACCGAAAGGTACCAAGACACAATGTCTGTAGCGATCCCAGGTATCCTACCTCCACAAGGTTCACAAATTAATCTCAGTGAAGTGAAAAATCATATCAGAAAATAGTATACTGTCAACAAACGGCAATGAAGCAATTATTTATTGGGTGCAAACTCTCAATATCTTGTAACAAACTTGTGTTGGCATTAATACGATTTTTCTCACTTTAATTTTGACAGTTATATAGTTATCCTTGTCCCTTGAGTTATATATAATTAAAACAGCGAATCGTTTCCAATTCATAACATATAGTTTCTAGTTAATCAAAGATGGATAACATAGTGCTGCAAAGTGCTAGTAGCTATAATATATGGTAGAAGACAAAATTCAGTCTTCCAAATGTCTCAGATTAATTGAACTAAAAAAAATTTGAGTCTCGCTTGTGAAGGAGAAATAGTCTTTGTTCAATTGAACGTCTTGCGCACGTCAATTTAGCTGGTGTTGATGAATTGGGAAGTGCCATTTCGTGTTCTTTTGTGCTTGTGGCATTTTTAATAAACCTGCAATGTAATATTTTTTCAGGTCACGTTTGATGTACTTTACGTGTCAGCACAGAAATTATTTCTATCTACACGAGTAAAATCAGAGTTTTTATCCTGTGTTATCTATAAAAGAATCAATTTCGTAAAACCCAAAATTAAAAAAAAAACAAATTAATTACGTTGCGTTATTACGTTCTTGGCTCGTTCCATCATGTCACGGGAACCAGTTTTTCTCAAAGATGTGTGTTTTATACGAGACAATTTCACAAAATGTTGACAATTATACTGAAAATTAAATTTGTTAGAAAGTCGGACATGTTAATCACCAAAGTTAAAATGGAGGGAAGGCGAACTTTTCTGGAGTGATTGATTACGTTAAGAGAGAGGTTGTGTGCTGTAAACCAGTTTTGAATATCAACCAATTCTTGGTTATAAAAGACAGCGTGTCCTGTGAATTTTTACAAACACATGTATGCTAGTGTCATCCGCCTAAAAAGAAAAAGGAGATTAAGGCACAAGCAACTCGACCCCATTCCTCGATGCGCTATTTAATTTAATCAACTATTAAATGACGACACACCATGTTTTAGGTTCATCTCTAGCCCGGTGCTACCAATTATATCTGATGGTAGCGGCTGATCGTCTTTCGAGCAACTGGTCGCTGAGTTTTAGAGAGAAAAAAAAATAGAAAGACACCCAAGTGACACAAAACTTTAACACATCGTGCCTTCCATTGCAACATATTGATCTAAAAAAATCGACTTGACAAATCACATCAATGCTATGGATTTTGAAAATCCACAATTTATACAATGTTGCTTGACCCCAGAATGCTCGACTATGGAGTCAATAACAGAGCTTAAAAATATGGTTTTGTTCCATAGGCAATATTAAGTTATTATCATATTATATTGTTGTGACAAGTCCAAAAAATGATGAACAATTCATGTTCATGTTCGGTTTATTTGCACTATATTCAGTAGTCAAACTACCAAAGAGAGTAGTCATCAAAAATATGTAAGTAAGCGTACACATTTAACATGAACTTCTATTGGGTAACATTTACAACAGTCTGCATATGAACGTTGGTTTTTACATTTTCCATAAAAAATAAAAGCTTGTTGAAAGATACTTTCATAACTGAAGCTGGTTTAATAAACCGAAATATGTGACCCGTTATAGCCAAATGAGTCGGAAGTCGCAAACTTATAAATGACGCTCCAGGCGATACAAGCTTCAAATTTGTGAAATCTTCCGTTTTTGTTTTTTTACCATATATCCTTTCTTTATAATGTTTTTTAAACAAATAATTACTCAAATTGGTGTTTAAATGCATGTAATCGTAAATATGTATGATTTAATGAGACAAGTCTACGTAAATCCGAGCGAATTTAGTGAAACAATGGCCTGTTTTGGCCTGTTTTCATCGCAAAAACCTTTGTGACCTTTGGAAAGACAAAAGAATGTAGATTACCAATATATAAATAATGACAAATGTGAGATTTCCCCTAAGGGACTCATTTGGCTATAACGGGTCACATATGTGTTCAACCGGAATTTGTCATCCATTCTGTAATTATTACCATAATCTTTCATCTTAAGCTTTTCTCTGAAAATTATAAGAATAACCATACCATAATCATTTTCTTGCAAGGGCTTTAGAGGAGGGTAATTGACGCATACAATAAAGGGAATTGAATTGCGGTTTAAGACACATAGTTTCACGAAAACCAAAAGTATAGTAGTCAACTTTCAATGCGATTTAAAATGACAGGGAGTTACCGAAAGCAGAAAGGACACATACTGTTAGCTTTCATTTTATTTTTTGAAAGCAATTTATATCACTTTTAAGCTAAACACTTCTACAATAATTATCACTTCACTTTAGAAATCTTGACTAACGTTCAACATATTTAACTAATAATGCTGCATGTTATTATTTTCAATTCAGCTCTTTCTGGAAAACATCTATTTCAAACGAATGCAGATATTCATTATTTTTGTTCAGCCAATTTTTGAATCATAAAGCCATATGTGAGGACACACACTTCGCATTGAGTATGTGAAAATATCCACCAAAATGTGCGTAGTTGTTTAGAATTCAAATCGCCTTCCTTTCAAGTATATTAATCGTAAGTGCTTAGCAGAATTCCTCTTGTGTACTATATCTCTCAGAATTATGTAGACATTTTCAAACAAAGAAGTTAAATTTCTCTCTTCAGGGAATAAACTCTATACAACACAAACTTGTATGCTGTTTTGAACGTTCTTTTGTTGTCAATGGCTCTTGTGGACAAATCGGAAAGAGATAAAGATGCAGCTTTCTTAGAAAATTATCTTTCTATTTCTTCTTTATTTAGCGTGACGACAGAATTTATCAAACTCGCTACGCGGTATCAGGACAAGAAAGGCAACTTTGTAAGCCGGTCATGTCTCTTTTCATTTTATCGTTGCTTGTTATCAGGAAATGCATATGCTACCCACGTAAACTCATAGAGAGTTTTTATCTAGTGTTTTTCATATCAATAATTATTTAGTACAACGACCAGAAACAGTTCGTTTTAGTTGTGAACGAGCGTTATATCTTCGCGTCCTGTCAGGCGATCGTGTTGTGAATGTGTGGGGTCGCTTTGAATGATGTGTGTGTCGTCTGCTCAATCTGGAATTCTCGCTTTCAAGTTAAGTTGATATCCTGCGCAAAATGCACGTCCCTCTATTTTCACAAAACAAACTGATTCTCTCGAGCTACTGACTAATCACTTTATTTGAAAGTGCATATTGAATATTGTTTTGCCTTGAAGTGTCGTAATATTACATTTAAAAAACGGGAGCGATATCCTTTGACTGATACGTCTTACATTGCATGTCATAGTAGTCGTGGTTTACTACTTTGTCAATTTGATAATGGACGCCAATTCTAGTTTTAGCGAAATGGTCATCTATAGCTCGCATTATTGCGTCATTCCAGCCTCAAGGAGTCAAATTTATTTTCTTTGTAGTTCAAGGGGTTTACCAACCACTAATTTACTAAGTATCCTTAATGAAAGATTTGAGCAAATCCAATTTGTATGTATAAATAACCATGTGTATCTCTCTGCTATTAAAGCGTTTGTGTAATATCTATATATATTTAATATCATATATTTGACATAATTTCTAAGTTTATTTCATTATTAGAATAATGTTGTGTTGCAATGGTAGGACTTGGCAACCACCGATATACTTAAGCTGTGGTAGTGAGACATTTCTTATGTTGGTTTCACATTTAGTCATGATGTTGAAAGTAATCTATATACATTTACTAGAATGCAAGTTAACTACCTCATTGAATACACCTGTGTAATGTAAAGTCTGGCATATGGGAAACAATATCTAAAGTATTGTGTTAAATCGAGTCATTTTAATGGGCACGTTAATCAAGAAATTATCATCTAAAGAAAAATATCATCTAAAGAAAAGATAGATTTATAGTTATATTTCGTACGCATTGTGCATTTGGGCCATACTAGACATTAACTTCAACTGCTCATAAAAAAGGTTAAATTTATCAGTAGGTATCTTCCCAATCACAGACTATGTCTACACTATAACATATATACATGGTTATATTTATGTGATTATTAAAATTTGTCCAAAAGTTTTATACAAAAACTTAACAGAGCGTTCAATACGTTTGAATTCCACGGGCCCAAAGGGTTAAAAATCAACTAATTTGATTGCCTTGAACAACATCGGACATTCGCTTTACGACTTCGTCAAGCAGAAAATGCAGAGCAACGACATTAAAGACTAAAAGCTTTTGTCTAGTTCGATTAAGAGCCGATGTCTATGGCGTTCTGTACTGTGTATGATGTAAACAACACAAGGTAGGGCTGTGTCACAATGCCATACTAAACACGTGTATTGGCTGAATCACTATTGACTGATCCCGAAGGTTTTAAAATGACGCTAATTCATGACGCCATGATTCATAAAGCTCTACATCTATAGCGGCAATAAACTCTCGGTTATTAAATTTAGGGATTGTTTCGCTGAAATTGAGCCAAGCATAATGGTTATGTAAATAGTAAATGTTGACAGAGCAATACATGTTAAAAACATAACCAAGCGTTGAGTATGTTTTAATCCATCAGTCCTTTACTTCACAGCTTCTGTCAACCAGAAAATGTAGTACAATGACATTAGGACTAAAAGCTTTTGTCTACCTCGATTATGAACAGATGTCTATAACATGTTCGATGTGTTCCCAATAATTAATTTTCGGGGTAACACAAAATAATGTTAGCTATACCTATTTCTTCCAGTTAGCAGATGTACAAAAAACATTCTTTAAGAATTCCAGCCCTAACTCAAACCCTAGGGGCATTTTTGGATGTCCCAATATAACAGGAAACATGAAAATATTTGCCAAACAACGGAAATGAAATGCCGAGAATTCGACTATGACCCTTCGTGGTTTAAAATGCGATTTTTACAGCGAGGACATCACACACTCATCAACATTTGGTTTCCGCCTGTGTCCTTTTTTTTCTCATTAACTTCGTGAAATTTCAGACGAGTTGTTGATGTATTTCGGTCGTATGTTATTCACTTCCGGGAGAATATACAGAAGGGGGTATATGTTAACACTGTGCTATTGACCTATTCTATTTGCAAATAGCTACTGTTGATTTGCAAGCTTGGTGTTTATTATATGCTTACTCAATTTTATTTCATTCATATGAATTGATCTTTCTTAATGACAAGTTTCTAGGGATCAAGAGTATATCAGGAGAGAGGAAATTGATAGCTACACTGCACCTAGTCACATTGCACCCAGGCGGGACTTACGTGTCGTTATGCTAATTATGGCCATTGATCCCTTTCCTTCCCCATTAGATCCATTAATATGCCGCCCACACTATAACAAGTGCATGGGTCTTCTAGCCGATCTCCTATCGGAATAAAAAAAAAAATAGAATTATTTATAAACTGAACTACTTCTGTCCCATTCCTTTACTAAAGGGAAACTTTTGAATAAATTGAATATTGATTAATATATTGATTATGCACTTTGATGAAATCAACGCAAAGGTTAATCGCCAACCTGTTAAGGTAAATATTTTTGTAGAATTCGTTTAACGCTACTAAAGTTTTCAAGTTTTTACCATACTGGTTTGTTTGATTTTAATTGAACGGCATTTGAAAGACATATAGCTTATTTATATTACAGACTCAGTGAAAGGCGACTTATAACTAATGAATAATGTATAGTACCCCATTAAAATAGGCCGGTTGGCCGAGTGCTTTCCGTGACTGGCATTTGCTGCTTGGGAGCTGCCTTACTCGGAAGCTTTTGGGTTCGATTCCCCGATGCTGATTGATTTTTTTTCTGAATCAGAACAGGTTCAAAATATTGAAAATCCTAACCCAGAATAACGAAACCACTCTTATTCATGTCCGTTTCTCCAATGAAAACAGAGAGGCAATATTGTCATTGTTTTTACCATGTTTCTACTTGTCTATACAAGATGCATCTATCGAATGTCGATCATGTTTTCTCTTTTCCTTTTTGAATATTTAATAAAGCTTGGATGTGATTGTTTTGATGAAGTTATGTCTACATTTCGATGGAAGCGGCCCTCATTTGACCCCCGAGAGAGGCTTGGCCTCCCCTGGATAAAACACCTTCAAAGTGAACCAATACTTATTTTTACGTAGGTACCTTATTTAATAATTAGAAGCCCTGGAAATTAAAGTTGATCCGATTGCCCAGGAACAATGACACATTGACACAAATACTTAGATTCTGAGCAAATTATTTGTCTTTCTGAAAATCGAGGTAAGTGACAAAAGTCGGTTTGTCCCAAGCCAGAAACACGGAATATTAACACCATCAATGTAAACTTCATTACATCTGTAAATGGTTGTAAATTCGTGGTACATATGACGCATAATATAGTTATATATGGCACAAGACCACCATAAATTTGCCATAAACCATAATGTTAACGTTTGGCTCCACAGCCCCCTCCCAAATTTTTGTTGAGCGAAAACCTCTGGCACATACCTTAATTGGTCTTTATGGACTTTTGAGTTCAAATCTTGAGAGGTGATGACCGGTAAAATCTTGAGTTACAGAGCCTGGAGTGTCGTAGGTGTTGTCAAGCCGACTCGGAATGTTAACAACAGCCCAAACACCCCTCCATCAAATGGGGATAAATACACCTTAATGCGGCCTATTTAGGCTATAATATTACACTGACCAGAAACCTCCACTCAGTTACTTCACATCAATACCAAGTACTCCAATAAAAACAAATTTCCAGGACCAGAACAAATAAAACAAGACAACACACTAATTTTATTAAGACCTATATTCGAAGCTGACAAAACGGAAGTCAATAATACAGGTCTTACGCCATATGTCAACTAGTGGTAAAAGCGCTTCTGTTTAACCCCCGTCTATATGGAGCATTTGGGCATTTCAATGCACCTTTCGCGTCTTGATAATGTATAGAAACATTCGTTATCATGAAACCGGTGTTGCTTCCAGAAATATGTATAGAAAACTCTCTTTAAAATCATAGCAGTTTTATTGTCAGTTGTCTCTTTTTACAAACTGTTACCGCTTAACAGAGATTTATAAAAGGAACATTTTCTGTCCAACTTTTGATGACATTCTAATAACTGACTAAAAATGATGTGTTTCCCAATTAAAACAACAACTGACTGAGCTGACAACAGCTAGGTCGATTTCATCATAATGATAACAAAAACATGGTAGCCACAGCAATCCTCATCTTGTTGATAAACTCAGATGACGTGAGACGCAAAGGTTGTTTTCACGTGGCTTCCTTGCATTTCGCATACCGGTACCCTATGAGGGATTTAGTTTATATCCTAAAGCTTGATCAACGTGATCTTTGTTGCGTTATTTTTTACCATATTTTGTTAATTCCCGATGTAGAAGAAACTTTTTTAATCTAACGTCTTGCTGCCCGTAGCTCCTGTTTATAAATTGGGAAACGAAAAAAAACAAACTTTGAGTTTTTGGACTAATGAGAACAAGCGGTGGTTTTTGCAAGTCCGGTTGCGTGTCAGCACAGAAATTAATTCCTTAACACGAAAAATCCGAATGATTTTTATCCTGTCTTTTTCAAAATATTAGCCATTTAGTAAAACATAAAAACTACCATGCTAAATTTTGAGAGTGCACAGTATCTTCTTGGCTTGATCCACCATGACACGCGAACCAGCTGGTCTTGTGGACCTGTTTGTGCGACAGTTTCTCGAACTCGAATTCCCTTCCAAGTATCCAGGTGACTGCAATCCTGTGAAAAGTGCTGTTGCTGTTGATTCTATCTAAAAAAAAACAATTTCATTTTTCATCATTTTATCAAATCTTTTTTTCACACTGAACAGCGTTGTAGTCCTAGCTGATACTATGTGATAATTTCTTTCTGATGTATATTTCGAAGTTGATTTTCTCAACTACAGTCTGTTCAAACCAAGAAATACTTATCCAAGCATAACGAAAATACACTAATCCGAGTCCTTCCCTTCCTTGAAAACAGACATTTAATTTTATTGACGTCTTACAATAGAAGATAAAGTTCAGTTCATGCCTGCCACGTTTCTCTTTGTATGTTTCAACAAACGTTTCTAACTTAATACATAAGCGTACATTATATATATAAATATTTAACTAAACCTATGTTTGTTTCGGCACACGTGTATTTTACTAACAGGAACAATGATCTTAACTAAAAACATAAGCGTACATTGTATACATAAATATTTCACTACACTTACGTATGTTTCAACACACATGTCATTTACTAAACAGGATCAGTGCTCTAAACTAAATAAAGTGTACATTGTACATGTATATATAAATAGATAAAATAAGCCTTTTTTTCAATTCCACACTCAACTAAACGCCAAAGTGGAATGTTTAAAATCGCAGTATGAAAAATACACAAAAAGTATTTCATAAAATTTGAAGTTTATCTTGTATTTCTGTGACTCGGTCAACCATCTGAAGTACTTTGCTACATGACCCAGAAGATCTACATCTATAGCGGCAACAAACTCTCGCTTAGCCAATTTAGGGTAACACTTGAACCAATTGTTTTAGATGACCTGGTTGTGTGACAATTGAACCGATTGTTTTAGATGACCTGGTTGTGTGACAACTGTTTCCATCCCAAGTGTTCAGAGTTCGAAGGCTATTGGAGTGCTGAGAGCTTTGTTTGTTTGTTTGTTTGTTTGTTTGATTTAGTTGGCGCATGCAGCCTCACGGGGGTATTCGCGCCATATCTTTATGTTAAATATAAGACCTAAGCTTAATTACATCAAGAAATTATTGTGTTTTTTTTTGGTCTGTAAAATGTATTTTGCAATTGCAGCATAAATTTTGCTCCTGTTCTTATCTGGATTTGGGAGTTTCTCCAGTGTGTGCTGAGTCACACCTACGTGACGTAGACAAGTGTACATATTTGTACGAGGTGTAACATAAGATTTACAAAACAATAAAAAGTGCTCTATCGTGTCTGGAACCAAACAGTTTTCACAATTCCCATCATGGTGGAGATTAAAACGTGACTTTAAATCGTATGATCGCGCCTTTTATACTCTTCATAGGCTCTCTCCTGAGTGGAGGTAAGAATAGTCAAAGAAGAGAACTCTTCTTTCTTGAAGGTAGGTATTCTCTAAATGCAGAAGTACAGCGATCGTTAGTAAAATCGTCACAACATGATCGAGCCTCTTTATCAACCTCTGGAATATAATGGAGTCACAAGATGTAGCTTCCGGTAATGACCGGTGATTTTAACGAGGCTTACACCCGGTTTTCAATAGTATTAAAGTAATACACTGATGACGTTGAACACCAAACAGACAAACCAGTTGCACCGGATGCAATTCTTATGTCTGAGCGATATTGACTGATTTTCTACATTCATTATATATTGGATGAGAATATACACATAATATGATGTATTACCTAGAAAACAAAATATCCAATGATAAAATAAATACTATAGTGTATAAAATATTACCAACATACATTACATTAATTAAAGGATAAGAATAGAACGTAATAAAAAAAATTACAGTAAATGGCGCGTGTATTAATAATTAACACATGGCAACAACAAAAAATACATGTACAACCAATTTTACCACAAACCTCAAAATGAAAGCCGAGATTCAGCGACCACGTGAAAGTGATTCCGTAACTATCATAACAACAACTACAACACAGTGTCACATGAACCCTCTGTTGTTTGTTTTAGCATTGAAACCTTATTATTAAAAGAGACACCTATAATATGAGACGTTGTCATCAGGGTATGTAATTTTCATATGAGACATTATTATAATAAGAGACACTTATAATATCAGACGTTTTTATCATGAGATGTTAGTATTATGGGAGACATTATTATTATAAGAGACCCTTATAATATGAAACGTTTTTATCATGTGGTGTTAATATCATAGGAGACATTATTATTATAAGACACTTATAATATATGATACGTTTCATCATGAGGTGTTAATATAAGAGAATACATTATTATTATTATTATAAGAGAAACTTATAAAATTGGGCTTTATTATCATGAGATGTTATTGTCATAGGAGAAATATTTTTAGGGTAATATTATACGAGACATAAGTAAAGAAACAGTATTAGCATATAAAACGGTATTATCATATGATATATTATAATCATCACAGAAGACATAATTATTTTATGAGACATAAGTAAAGAAACAGTATGATCATATGATACGGTATTATCATATGATATATTATAATCATCACAGAGGACATAATTATTTTATGAGACATAAGTAAAGAAACAGTATTATCATATGATACGGTATTATCATATGATATATTATAATCATCTCAGAAGACATAATTATTTTATAAGACATAAGTAAAGAAACAGTAAAATCATATGATACCGTATTATCATATGATACGGTATTATCATATGATATATTATAATCATCACAGAAGACATAATTATTTTATAAGACATAAGTAAAGAAACAGTAAAATCATATGATACGGTATTATCATATGATACGGTATTATCATACGATATATTATAATCATCACAGAAGACATAATTATTTTATGAGACATAAGTAAAGAAACAGTATGATCATATGATACG
>JARFOD010014860.1:0-11233 GCA_031763545.1 Mopalia muscosa
AAACAGTTTAACTAGATCTTGAGGACTGTTTGATGTGAATTGGCAATGACAAATGCTCAGAAATGAATGTTACTTCGCCCGTATCTTTCTAATCACCTGTGGAACCGATTTTGAGGCTGGAAGCTGCCTAGAAGGATTTATTTTACAGCCAGATTGAAAGCAATGCAGTGCTTTCATACTTACTGCGTAAGCCAGCGCCCATTCCATACAGGTAGAGTATTAAAATAAAGCCAATGATAATGTCCCATTTATTTCCGCTATCTATCTTACAGGCTTCCTCTGGAATGTAAACGCGATGTACCCCACTTTTTATCCGCTTCTGCTCAAAACTGTCCAGCGTGCCGCCATGCTGTCCGAATTAGCAAATGCCCCTATGTTCTGAAAAGTGGTGATAAATACCCTTTGTGAAAAAACCTATCTGCCATGAGCCCTGTATTTGTTTTGTTTCTCATAATGCATTAAAACACGTTTCTGTTAAAACCAGCAGATTGTTCTAGTGACAAAGGGTATTGGATGAATTGCTGAAAGCCCAAAGCATTCAAGATGATGGAAGCAAAGAGAGTACCCCTGAAACAAGATAACTCTTCTGTCAACCAGATAAATGCTAAGAAGGACAATAATATATTTAAAAAGCCCATGTCTGCTAAGCAGGAACCTGTAAAACCTTCACAGAAACTAACAACTACAGAAAATGGAGGCACCAACAATAATAAACGACCAGAGAAACTAAATCCAGGTGGAAGGTATGAAAGAAAATTGTTTATTTTTATCAGAAAACCAGTTGCCTCCCTTATTGCATACTGGGACAGTTCACATGTTCTGCAGATAATGGTACCCCAGGTACATGCATTTGAAGGAGCCCCACAAGTCGGGTTTTGCGGGACTGGTGTTAGCTTTTGACTTGGTTAGCTGGCTTTGGCTCTACAGCCAATCAACAGCCTTGTTGGATTATGGTCTTCTTTAACTGTATATCAGCTCGTGTTGACAGTCCATGGTCCCATATTAGGGGAAATGTCTTGGACTTCAACATTTAACCCCAACGAAATAAAGTAATTAAAACAAGAAAAAATCTCTCCCATTGAAAGCTGTTAATGATTTCAGTTTCCTTACTTGATGATTAATATTTAATGGGTGGTTAATGGTTTCTTAACAAATGTTATATTAACACATTTTTTTTTATAGACAAACTTGGTCATTGGATCATTTTGACATTGGCCGACCTCTAGGGAAAGGAAAATTTGGAAATGTTTACCTGGCCAGAGAAAAACAAACAAAATTTATCGTTGCCATAAAGGTAAGTTAAAAATTTAGTTTAAGTTTAAGGAAATATTCAAACTACATAACTGTGACTAGTTAGTTAAAACGGTTCCAATCCCAAATTCAGCCGACCATAGTCAGAGTTCTGCATCTGATTTCAGCTTAATTTTAACGCAAATAATATGAAAACAGTTATATATCAACATTATTTTGGGGTTGAAATATTTTGGACACCCATACGTTTCCAGTCACAAAATAGTGTCAGATTGGAAATTTCTCTGACTTAAAGGTGAGTTAGTTATATTATTATTATGGTAAATGTGATCAGGTTGTACCAATAAATGCAGTATGACGCGGTTGATCTTTATGCTTATGGACTGGCTGCTTTCGAGGAAGAGCTACATTTATTTTGAGTGTCTCTAAATAAATCTTGTGTGGTCAGTGTGGGTCTTTTTTGTCTTTAGTCAAAAGAAAATTAATCTTGTGCAGCTTCTTTGATGGACACCTGGTGATTAATGCTGGAGACGTGTGCACTCCATTATGGGAGTGAAACAAACCCAGTTAATTGTCAATCAGTGCTTCCTCTTCGCCTGGTGCACTCAGCAACCGGACGCCAGTGATTTGTTGTGATTGTCCGGTGACTGTCCTGTGTTTGGTTTCAATGAGGTGTTTCCTGTACCCTTGGGGTGGCAAGCCATTGTGCGAGTTAAATAACATTTAAGTACCCCCTTCAAGTCTTCAACTCAAATCTGCAAACAAACCTAACCATGTGATAAACCTACATTCTCTAACCAGTATCCAGAGTTCCAATCCTTCCACTTGCTTCAGTCTGCCATCGTCTACATATTATTCCAAAGATCAACCACAGGAGTATATGGGAGTTCGACAAGCTGGAGGGAGCTTCCTGCTGCTCTCAGAGCTAAGGGATAACTGAAAAATGATCTGTTTGGGGTGTCATTGTATTGTGTCTTTTGATTGTCTTATGTTGTCTTTTTTTCTTGCCGAGCACGCAGCTGGTAGCGAGTGTGCTTCCTGAACTGAAAATGCTTTGATTTCCGTTTACAGGTTTGAGTCCGCCTTTCGACCATCAGGTATATGAGCGAGTCACATGTTGTGGCTACGGCAATCGCGGGGGTGGTTTTTACGAGGTTTCCTCCAAGTTTTCCACCGTAATAAGGCTGTGTAAAGTGTGAAATGGACAATCCGTTGTCATATAAGGAAAATACCCTTGAGTACAACGTTAAACACCAATCAAACAGACAAATTGTTTCTTGCCAGTGGTTCAAGAGGTAGTTTTCGACACACCTATAGCTATCATATGAGTGAAATAACCTTCAACGCAATTTCTGTTTAAATTACTGAATAGTAGAACCCATTTCATCAATTCAAATGCATTGAATCCCTATAGACGAAGTCAAAGAGACTTTACAGATCAGACAGTTTAAAAATTGCAAATGTGAATTACCTGATGTTTGTTAAAAGCTGAGACATTGTATATGAGGAAGTCACATGTTGTGGCTCTGGCAATCTCTGGGAGCTTCCTATTGCCATGGTACTTTCAGAGCTAAGGGGCAAAATCAAGCCAATCTGTGATGTTTTTGTATTTGGATTCCCCTTTATTTGTCCTATCTTGTCTTTGTTGTCCCTCGTGTCAAGAGTTTACAGGTGGTTGAAGGGAGCTTCCTTTTGCCCTGGTGCTTTCAGAGCTAAAGAGGACTAGTATGCCGATCTGTTTGTCATTTATTGGTATTTTCCTGTATTTGTCATGTCTTTATTTGTTTTGAGTGGTGTTGAGGGTAGTTTCCTTCATCCATTGGGCTGGCATATCATCATGTGAGTGATATAACATTAAGTTTAATGTATGGCCTTAAACTCCCAATCAATCAAAAAAATCTATTTACTATTTGTAATACTTAAAAGTGAAAAGAATAGTATCTTGATCAGATGAGGAAATTGTTTGGACTTATCAATTGTTTCTGTTTTCAGGTGCTGTTTAAATCTCAATTAAAAACTGCTGGTGTAGAACATCAACTAAAGAGGGAGATAGAGATACAGTCCCATCTAAGGTGAGTAGGTAACCCTTTATTGGACCTTGTTGATGGTCCCCTGGCTAAGGGCAGTTTGTTTGAAAAGTGAAAGTAAAGGCATGCATGTAGTTGATATTCTTTAACCTATGGTTGTTGAAAAAGAAAAAGTACATCAGAGAAATTTTGTTTGCAAAAGTTTCTGACCTCACTCAGTGAGTGAGTTCTCAGTTATTAGGAACTGAGACCTCACTTAGTGAGTGAGTTCTCAGTTATTAGGAACTGTGTCATACGGTTTATGGTATTAATTAAATTTTAAAATGTATGGTGACTCTACAAAAATAGAAAAATATGGCTGTATAACATGTCGCTCGTT
This sequence comes from Mopalia muscosa, assembly GCA_031763545.1. Classification (NCBI taxonomy): domain Eukaryota; kingdom Metazoa; phylum Mollusca; class Polyplacophora; order Chitonida; family Mopaliidae; genus Mopalia; species Mopalia muscosa. Next base: position 3,658 of record JARFOD010014860.1, read on the forward strand.
CTTGTGATGTTAATTTGGATTATTGTTTATTGTAGAATGACACATACAATTATATGATACTTATGAAGAAGTGTTTGTTTTAGTTGATCCAATTAATCCAATACCTCCTTTTCAGACATCCAAATATCCTGAAGTTATATGGCTATTTCCACGATAGTACCAGAGTGTACCTGATCTTAGAGTATTCCCCCAAAGGAGAGCTGTATAGAGAGTTGCAGAAATGCACTAGATTTAACCAAAACACCAGTGCCACGGTGAGTCTTTACAAGTTATGTTACTAAACACTTAAAATTAAATTACTTGGAATCTGTAGATTTGTGTGTCCTCCCTCATGTTTACATTAAACTAAAAAACTTGATTACAAGCACGCTGTAGAAATGTAAGCAAGGCTCCAGTTAACATTACCTGGGGAGGTGGCACACATGTAACAGACTGTGGTTTTAGTTCACATTTCTTTAGTCAGGACATGCATTACCTTGACTTTCCAAAGGAGACTTCATGTTAATAATTGTGATCACGAAACAACCAACTAAAATCTAATTCCAAGCAAATTTGATACATTATGTTTAAGGGAAAGACAAATGATATTCGACCAAAAAATTATTTTCATAATATATTTTGAAAGTCAATAACCCATGTCACATTTGCAACAGAGTTGACATAGCTATTAGTTAGTGAATTTAAAATCGTGGTCTTTCCATTTAAATTCAAATGATTGATCAAACTCATAGCTTGATTTTTAAATAACTTATCAAAATTATCCATTTTTATGAGCCTGTTTATTGATATCATTCTGACACAAAGTCAAATGTTTATTTTTTTATCTTTCTATGTTATTTTAGTATATAGCTCAGCTGGCCAATGCTTTGAAATACTGCCATGCTAAGAAAGTTATTCATCGGGATTTAAAGCCAGAAAACTTGTTAGTCGGATATAAAGGAGAACTGAAAATAGCAGACTTTGGCTGGTCAGTGCATGCTCCATCTGCCAGGTAAGCATTTCATCAAATGATCAGACTTCTGTCTGGCATGAGTCAAGAAATTCAAATCCATTTATAACAGCCCTGTACTATAACTAAGCTTATTCCGATTGCTTTTGATCCCTGAAAGCTATCGGATAATGAACTTTATGGATTATTATGGAAACGCTTTACATCTTGGTTGTTCTAGTGTCAATTTATTGTTGGAAAACTCCGTGATCATATAAGTGAAATGCCCTTAAACACCAATCAGTCAATCAATCAATTACTTTTGTTGTATCACACTGGCAAAAGGATTATGTTTTGACCATAAATATTTTATTGACAGTGGCTTTGTAGCTGTTGGCAATTTTAACATGTTTGTCAGATTCTCAGAATTTAAATTAAGCTTGAATTAATTTAATTTACGAGATATGCCATAATCCCTTATTTGTTTGCTACATTGTAAGACGGGAGACGTTATGTGGGACCTTGGATTACCTGCCCCCTGAGATGATAGAGGGGCGGACCCATGACGAGAAGGTGGATCTCTGGAGCCTGGGTGTGCTGTGTTATGAATTCCTGGTTGGCAGGCCTGCCTTTGAGACGGATACTCACGATAAAACCTACCAGAGAATCAGTAGAGTGGACTTACATTTCCCAGCCTACATAAGTAGTGGAGCCCGAGATCTCATTTCTAACGTAAGTCCTTTTTATAATCCCTTGTAAGCCATTTATTTTGAGTCTGAGATCTCATTTCCAGGTGTTGTCCTGGAGCTCTAGGAGCTTAGGAGCAACAAGAGGTCTATCTGGTGTATTTTTATTGCATACGGCGATTGTCCTGTCTTGTTTCAAGTGACGACAATGCTGATTTCTTTCCCCCATAATTTTTGGTACGGCATTAAACCTCAATCTAGCAAACAAACAAGACTAAGATAGCCTTTTCCATATGAAATCTGTAAGATATACACTAATATTTTATTGGACTCCTTGGAGTTACTTTTGGCGAGTTGAAATCTGAGTGATACCCAAAGTGACACATTGAATACTGGTGGCAAAATTTGAGCAAATCTCAAAACATAAAAGGTTACTTTAGTGCATTGCTTATTTAATGCATTAAATGATTTTGCATAACCAATAAATGTAATTCATACAGAAAGTCTTCCGTTATCCCCAATTTGTTCGAAAAGGTAAGGCTTCTTCCAGGGTTGGAAATTATGGGTTTTGCCTTGTGCCTCCAAAGTTAAAGTACTGATGCACACAGTGTTCCCAAAAGATTACACCAAGATTGTCAGCAGGGAACCTAAATTAATGGAAATAATTTGTGATCACTCATGGTTAACGAATATTTATTTGCTACCATTTGAATTATCAAAGTTAGGATCGAGTATCAATTGATCATCTGATATTTTCAAAGTAAGGAAGGAGGCCATAGATTTCTGTTCGAATTTGTTCATTTTTGTAAATATAGTTAATAATTATAGCCATCCTGATTGACACATTCCTCATGTTTGCTTCATACAAATACATTTTATGTGCACCCAATTTAAAATTGATGGAGAAAATCCGACTTCTCATGACGAGAAGCACAATAAAAATGTATTAGGTGAGGCTTTGATTTATATTGTAAATTACAATTATTAATTCTTTTGAAATGATGCAGTAAGGTTTTTACATAACTTTTTTTCCACAGCTGTTAAAACATGACCCTGAGCAGAGACTTAGTTTGGATCAAGTTTTGGCACACCCATGGATAAAGGACCATGCTTCTGATGACATGGCTACATCATCCGATCAAGCTACCAAGGCAGTTAAATAACCCAAGACCTTTGTGATTTTATTGTGATACCAGCTAATGGTCAGAAACCTGTGATAAATAATTACATTTTGGTCAATGATGATTTTACATGTGCAAGAGGATTTTTGGTGTTTCAAGTTTTTTGCACATGTTAAATTACTTTTGGTCAGATATTTCAATACTGGAAAACGTTCATTTTTGTTCAATAATCCATATATTTAATATAAAAATTTTGTTTTTGGCCAAGGATTTTACCGCATGTTATGAAATGCTAGACGAGGGGCTGTAATGAATTAAATGTAATGGTGAGGGGCCCTTGGCCAGAGTCTTTCGATGTACTGCTCACCGTCCCCCAAGTGAATTTCCTGTACATGAGGAGAAAAACAGGAAGTCACTACGATAATCGTGGATGATGTTTTTTTTTAAAGATTTTGTGACGGTTTTCCATCTTATATAACTAAGGCAGAGCAAGAATCTAACAATCTGTCATCACTGTCAGAAATACCCTTGAGTAGGATGTTAAACCCCATTGAAGCAAACAAATAATAATAAAACAATCCAACAGAAATTTCGGCTTAGAAAGTATGCAATGAAGAAATGTGAAATGGGAAAAATGAAATTATCATCAAGCATATTTTTTCAACTTTAACTCCTTAAATTCTATTTCAATCTCAATGTGTGACACTTCATAATATATAAGCTAAATATTCATTGACTGAGGGAGAGTTCAGACATTGAGAAAGATTTTAAAATGGATAGGGTAATGATCTGTTATGTAATATGGGGGTTTCCAGTGTTACGACAATGGAGTGACGTCCCTTTGTTAAATAATGTTATTAGTTTACAGCGAGGAAGGGCTAATCCATGATTTTTAACATGGACGGTTAAATGGCAACATCATTTCACAAAGGGATGTCACCCTGTTGCCGTAATGTCATAATTCAAAACCTCCATATTGATATGTAAGGCTGTATAAGTGAAGTTACCTAAAAAAAACTTTATGATCAGAAAACATTCTTGCTTAATTGTTTGTACTGCTACATCATCCTTTGTTAGGGATTAAAACTTAATTACAAATATAATTTGGATATTTTGAAAGTTTTTGTATGTCTTCAATTTATTATGTTAAATCATTCAAGCCAAATTTTTAATTCAATTCTATAACATGATATAACTTGGCATCAATGTGATGGTTTTTATTTATTTATTCAAAAGGGAAATTCAAGCTCTATTTTATTTGGCTTGATCTAAAAAATTGAATTTACCTCTTGTTAACTAACTTTGATTAATTACCTTCTGGACTAACCAATGAATTCCACTTCTTTTGTTTACACGGGTGGTTGGAGGGAGCTTCTGGTTGGCCTGGTACTATCAGAGCTAAAGGGGAACAATAAGCTGATCTGTTTGTGGTGTCTGTTTTGTGTCCTGTTGTTGTCCTGTCCTGTCTTTGTTGCCAGTGGTGTGGAGGTGGTGGTTTCCTTCACCCATTGGGCTGGCACCTCATCATAAAAGAGAAACACCCTAACCCCTTGAGTATGAGGTTAAACCCCAATCAAACAAACAAACAAATCTTTTGTGTACCATTTCTTAGTGTGGATCATGAGCACATAGGATGGATGCAAACAAAATGTCTGAGATTAATTTAATGTGATAGGCATCGATTCAAAAATTTTTATCTCTTAATTGTGAAAAAATATATTGTTTTAATGTTAATATTTTGCCTTCAGATGTACGTTATTACATGTATTGATACTAATAGTGCTGGATTAGTTTCAAGTTGTATCAACACCTTAATGGAGAGAAAAAAAGAAATGCATGTGTATGGGTGAAATCCTCTATTCTATCATAATCTGTTTTGAAACAAGTCTAGTTTACACTTTAAGGCTACGACAGGGCTGTTTGTAATGCGATTTATTCATTATGTTATTTAAGTTTCCAAGCTTTTCATGGTGCCTTTTAATTATCAATAGATACTTACCAAAATTAATAGTTTAATACATGTAAGTTGGCCACTAGCTATGTGATAAAGGTGTCTTGTATAAAATAACCGATATACATGTATATATATTTTAAATAAATACCAAAATTGAAAAAAATTGGAAGGACAACTCTGCATTAACATTTCCCATTGTGTCAATAAATTGTTGTCAGATGTATGTATGACAAGAAAGATGTATTAAATATTACACCAATATTCTGTTGTATTGTCTTGATTTACTTTTCTTTTATTGATATTTCTACAAATAACCTTAGGATTGCTACCAGAAATAAACATTTTCTTTTTTATCCGAGGTCCAAATTTTATGTTTCAAGAATAAATGAATAATATAGTTGTTAATACCAGATGAACAGTGTCTGCATGGCTCAAATCCATTTATGGAGAGAAGTAAAAAAACTAACAACTTACAATATGAAACTCAGTATGCACATTCACCATTGGTTGTAGACTTGTAGCTGTGCTTTTTGCTATGATTAATTCCCATGGCCAAACAGTAGAACTTGAATTTTGATTCTGTTTATCATGGTGAAAATTGGTAGATAAATTTGACATAAGCTGTAGTTGGGACCTTTTCTATTATAGATTCGCTTATATATTTTCATCCAGCTGTTCCTCTTGTCAGGATGACTCAAATCCTTTTCTGGAACAGTACTAATCAACTATATGACCTATAGTTATGAAGCTTGGCAAACACTTTAACCATTGGCCGTAGTAGTTGTTCTCCTTGTATTATGTATTCATTAATATTTTACTAGAAGACTCCATTCAGTTTCACCATCGATCCTATTCAAATCAATTTACACTGTATAAAAAAATCCCCTTTTTTTCATAGTTCCTTAGAAAATGGCATAGGGTGTATATTGGGTTAACTGCCTTGGGCTGTCTGAGCCAAGGTGAGGTTATTTGGGGAATACTTTTAAGCTTTGGTGCCCATGGCTTAGTGGTAGCATGTGTACCATTCACAAGATACAGTTCGTCTGTCGACTGTCTGGTATATGAGTGAGTTACACGATGTGGCTCAGGCAATTGCGGGGATGGTTGTACGAGGCTTGGAACAGTGTTAAGTGGACAATTAGTTGTCATATAAGTGAAATACCCTTGAGTATGACGTTAAACCCCTAAAATCTAAGACCTGGTGCTTGAGCTAAGGGATGGTTGGCAGCTTTCTGTAGGCCTACCCTGTTTTGAGCAAATTGTGATTTGTGGACCGTGTTCTGGTGCTCCCTTAGTTATGGGATAGGAGTGCTCTTTGAGGTAAGAGTTTCATGTGCTCTAGCATTCTGGGCTGTTGGGGGAGTTTCCTATGCCCAGGTGCTCTAAGAGCTATTTTGTGAGAGATTCCAGTTCCCTGAAACTTTCTGAGTTCAGGAGTGGGAGTTTTATGCTCTGAGATGAGCACCTGTGATTGTCTTCATTTGTTACCAGTGGAGTCCATGGTGTTTTCCTTCACCCATTGACCTGGTACAGCATCATGAGTCAAATAACATGTTGATGCATACATCATGGAAGTTACTGGCTTATACTCCTAGACTACATCCATGTCAAAGATGCAAATGGCTGGTTGGCAAAGTTTATTTGGACTGTCAGGTAATTCCTCATTTTTTTTTAGAGGCTACTGGGCAATTTAAGGTATGTTTGACATATAAAATGTAATAGAAAGTGTAGTATATAAAATCTTATAAACCAGTAGTTAGTCAACACATAATTGCTGCTAAGTGAAATTTTTTTAAAGTGTTATATGGGCATGCACTCTTAACTGCGTATTTCTAAATAAGGTTACATGTACATTGCATGACAAATTATTAGAGATACAGATTTCTGCAACTAACACCTTCCAGACTGTCTGGCTGGCATCAAGAGGGTCAAGATAAAATGACCGTGTAACGGGGATTCACACCCAAGGCGTCTATACGAGAAGCGGTGACAGAAACAGAATTATTTTTAAAATGTCCGATTTTCGTTCCTAGTGCAAGTCCTCTATTTTGATCCGACCAGAGTGTTTTCTTTGCAAACTCGCCACATACAGCACATGAAAGTTAATGTGGCGTTAGCACATGGTGTGATTGATCGATCAGTCAGTTGTCATCTGGAATAGTTCACCTGCTGCGTTCAGTTTTATTGAAATTATTTTGAAGTTTCCTGTCTCCAGCATATTTCTGAAACTGGTGGGTGATTATTTTTAAATTGAAAACCCTAAAACCAAAGTGTTACATCCTCTTTTTATCTGACATTTAGTGACACGACATCATGTACACGAGTGGCAGATTAGCACAATGGAAATAGCACTATTACTAATAGGGCTAATTCCTCCGTCTTAGCACTACGTCCCTCCTATCCGAACCCATGGTGAAGGTTGGAAATTGATCCGCCGCTATCGCTGGGCTCTCAAAACGTATATCTAATTTTTCTCTGATGTTTTTTTGATACTAAAGTCACATTAATCTCTCCTTTTTCCCTGACGTTTAAATAAAGCTTTATTTGAATTTATTGTCCGTGTTGACATGTATAAGTTATCTCCCTTTAATAATAAGATTCAAAACCGTCGAAAAGAAATATTGCAAGTAGGTAAAATACTAGTCATTGTTTCCAGTGTATCTAAAAAAAAACAGAGAAAAATAAAATATGTTGTTTGAGAGGCAGGGGATAGCGGCAAATACATTTTCAACTTTCACTACGGGTTAAGATAGCACAATGTATAGGGCTAATTCCTTCGTCTTAGGCCTACGTCCTGCCAATCTAAACCAATGGTGAAAGTTGGAAATCGATAGGCCGCTATGGCCGGCCTCCAAAAAACTATTTCTGATTTTTCTCTGATTTTTTC
>JARFOD010014871.1:0-11232 GCA_031763545.1 Mopalia muscosa
GGATGGCAATCTCAAGGGCACATTCAAAGCTGGTCTTTCTCTTGGCATTTTGCAAGTAGATGTAACATGCATGAAAATGTATCTTGGGGGACAGAATCTCTTATTCAGGTAGTACAGCTGAAGACTTCCTCTCTTGTATTGCAGCCTGCAGGGGTGGGGAGGTAACAATTAGAATTGAGGCTATTGTAAAGAATTGAACAGGTGCTCTACCTAAGGTCCTGGCCGGTGATTGAAGTTGGAAAAATGGACAATAGAAGAATGTGAAACTGCACGTAGGCCAATGACTAAGTGCACATGAAAAATTCAGATCAGAGGGAATTTGAAATAACTTTTAGAGAAGAAACTTGTCTGCAGCCTGCCTCTAAAGTTCCTGTTAAATAAGGCACCGTTAAATAACTTACCATAACTAAAAATCATACCAAGATAAATTTTTATATGATGGTAACAGGCTGTACAGACAACCAGTTTGCTTAGAACAGAGGATGTGAACAGTAAACACGACAGTCAAATCTGGAGCACTTTATTACAAACTTTCTCCAGGATGCCATAGAATGTATCGATATATTGATACATTATGAATGGCCAGACTTATTCAGGATAGAAAATAAGGACAGACCGTCAGCAGAAGATTTTTATGATCAGAATTTATATAATTTCTAGACAGTTCTTAAAATGTTTTTTTGTAGTCAGCACCTAATTGAGCCCGAGAAGTTGTAAAACAGATGAAGCATATTTTATTCAAGTGCAGATTACTACATGTAAGTTGAAAATGGCTGCTATTCAGACCAACATTTTTTTATGCTTTAAATGTTACAGCTACCCAGCCTTCAATAATAAAGCTAAACATATATACATTGTACTCACTCATTTAGGTCCAGCTTCATCCTATATCTAACATTGTTGATTTCCATTTGGAAGGTGACATGTTTATAATGTTCATGGGCACCCTATAAACAGAAAACATATTGAATCATTGTTTGTTACAGTTGCCCACACCTCTGTGACCTTAGTGCTTGATTCTTTTATAGTTTGGCCTAAAAAAAAATGCTGTGTTACCTCTAACCGCCTGAAAAAAAGTTGGGCTTGACAGGCAGGATTTTTTTTTCTGTCAATTATTTATTCTTTTTTGTAGACTTTATATCAAAATATGCCAATTTGTAAAAGGTTTTGAATACAAAAAAGAAATTTCAAAATTATTTTTCAAAAGCCAATAATATGTATACATGGAGCTATTTCGTAGGGTTGGTCGGGTTAAAAGAAAGAAGACATTTTTTTTAGGCCTTTGCTCATTCCATATAACAGGTTTTATGCTTAATAAACTAAGAAAATAGATTGATAGATCATTTGAGTGACTGAAATACTTTCTTGCCAGGATGATGTTACATAATAAATTGATAATCAAGAAGATGCCATTCAAAATTCTAAGCTTTACTGCAGCGCAAAGTATCTGCAGTCGCACACAATGTGACATAGTCTCTGTTTTTAGTCAGTCTGGACAGAACATCTAAGCCACCATCGAGTGTCAACCTATGCTGATGATGATTGTCAGATAAGAAGAAAGTTTGTGCATCATCAGGAAATGATGATATGGTTGTTTGTTTTATAGGGGTTAAACGTCGTAACTTAATGGCATAAAACCTGTACGATGACGGATTGTCCACTTCATCACAAACAACTTACATGGTGTCGTATTCTGTGCTCTTTCGTGGATATCCCAATCACCACATTTTTGCGAATTTGTTCTGGATATATTATCTGGATATCACGTTGTCGAGTTCCATCTAATAATCTTTGGTTTGATGTGTACAACTCAAACAGCTGCTGAACACTGTGATCTGAAATACAACAAGACAAAATTTACAACAATGAAATTGTTTATTGATGATACATGTCGACTGACCCACTGACTCATATATTGATTCACTGATTTATTTAGTCCGTTCAGACAGCTTGACACAGATGATTGGGTAATTGAGTCAGTTAATCAGACTAAATCAATATACATGTACTGTATTGTATACATCCAGGGGTTGAAAATTAGGGATTTCCCAGGTTGCCCTAAAGCCCAATCTACAATTTGTTTGGTTGCCTGTCCTATCTCTTCCATGTTAACTACCAGAAAAATTGACTTGCCCCACTTAAAAATTTGGTTGCCCCGAGCTCCAGGAACGTCTAATTTTCAAGCCCTGACATCATCCTTTATATAAGGAATGAGTTTGTTTGTCTTATTGTTTTTTAACACTGCACCATACTGGAGGTTATTTCACTCAAATGATGGCATGCCAGCCCAATGAGTGAATGAACCACCTCTAACACCACTGGCAACAAAAAAAAAACATGACATAACAAATACAGGACACTCGCGATTTGTAGGTACATTGTACATGAATATCAAGCGATAGTTGAAAGGAGGCTATTTCTTTCTACATGTAAGCGTTTAATATATTGCTTGAAAATCACTCATTCCTTATGATGATACATGTACATGTATATTGATTAAAATTGTTAAAATTAAAATTGAAAATCATCTCATGTTTTAGATAAACTCCCAGAGAATTTATATACTGATAAATGTACAGTATTACTTCAGCATGTTACTACTTGAGAATCATTTCTCTTTCATATAAACAGATGAAAATAGAAATCATTTGGGAATGAATTCATATTCAAACAGGGGCTTAGCCAGAAATGAAAATTATGGTGTCTAAAATGGTCATTTTGCTTCAGTTTTTAACAGTTTCTCTATCTCCTGCGTGCAAATGGACACCCTGAAGTGAACAATTGCCTCATTTGGACACCCTGTTTTAAGAAACTTTAACAGGCAGGAGATAGGAAAACTGTCAAAGTTGGACATCCGGTTATTTGGAAAGTGAAGCAAAATGACAATTCTGGACACCATACTTTTCATTTCTGGCTAAAGCCCCTGATGCAGATCATTTTGGGAGTTATTTGATCATAACATTGTACATCATGTACATGTACACTAGTGTAAGGAAATTAATGCAAATCAATGAAACTCATTCTGACTGTTACATGTAGTCACCAACACCAACTGATAGGACTTACATGTCCTTTAATATGCGCTTTGACAAACTGTATGTGTTAGAAGGCTCAAAAGTGAAAGCAGCTGTACAGTAAGGCTATATACACTGGTGTTTTTATACTGGATTAATACCATATGTGACACGTGCCTAACCATCAGTCAATGTACATCTACTTATATACTACATTAACAGTCAATATTTACATGTACTGTGATGTACCAGCATGAAGAAGAGGTCTACATATTCAAACATCTTGTCAAACGTTTTTTGCAGTGTGTTATACAGGTCATTAGATTGTGTTGAACAATAAAAATGTTGTCTGTATATAATTATATATATCAGTTTTCCTGCATAAATAACTAAATAACATAATAAGAAGTTTTAAAAATATTTGTTCTTTACCACCTTTCAGGTTTAGACATTGTACAAAACAGGTATTAAATAAAACTGATTCAGATGCCTGCATGACCGAAAAACATAGCAAAAATGATTTCGATCAAAAATGCCAATAATGAAGTTGTAAAAATATTCCAAATGAGACTTAAGTTTTACTCAAGAGCCATAATGGACAAAATTAATATTGAAGACCTTTATTTATTTGTATAATCAATCCTTTATTTGTGTTTCATGAGACCATGTGATTTATCTTTACACACTAGCTGCCTACACTGTATAAATTGTGATAGTTTTCTTTGATATCGTGGCCTTGTTTGTTGATAAACAAATACCACATTACATTTGTGAGCAAATATAAGTTGACTAATCAATTCCACACACATGTGGGTTACATGAATTTATCAAGAAAAAGAAATGGCCATGTTAATAGATTGCACAAAACAAGAACCATGTGAAATTTGTTATTTATATTTTTACTGCATTTTTTTTTTGCCTTTTCTGTCGGAGTAAGAAAGCTGGAAGAAAATGATGCAAGGAATGTAAATTGGGGCCTGAATTCCTTGAGACATTTCAGACATGTCAGAAAAGCATCTTCCCTCACCCGCTTCCATGAACTCCACATTCTAACAAACTAACACATGTGTTGTATTTCCAGACAACATTCAATGGTAGATTGTCAGAGAAGCATGGATCCTCTTAAACTACATGTACAAGTCAACAATATCTCTCTCTCTCTTATTTGCTGAAACTTGTGTTTTTTATTTGCCAATTGCCATATATGTCAATCAAGCAGTAAACCAATTAATAAATTTGTTAGCATTTACTTAAAAAACCAGAAACAAAATAAAACTTTCTTAGGCGGAACTGTTTTTTCTTTCAAGTTTTATTTGCACATATATACATGATACACTTACAAAAAATCAACATTCCTGTGCAAACTGTGGGTTAAATTTTAAGAAACGTACATGTATTAAAAGAATCAAGTGAAGTGATGCTGCAAAGTCTGCAATCTCAATAAGGCCAGTGCCCCTTACTGCTGCAGTGTAACCAAGATACTTGGATGTTACACTCATACTATTATAACTCTCATCCAGTAAGTTAAAGGATAATTATCTGTGACCTTTGACCCTTCTATCAGCATGTAATTGACTTCGCATAACCTCTGACTCTATTCTCATCCATTCAGTCTGCTAGAGATAGGACAGTAATGATGTGCAAGCAGCGAAGCACACCACACAGACAGTATGTGGTACAAATGCTATTTGCAGAGGTGTTCACTCAAGAATATTCTAATTATTTCCATAAGATTCTAATAAAGAATTATTTCATGTGCTTTATTATTGGTTTTTTTTTTTTGTCCGATTTCTTTGCTTCACCTACATACATGTATACTATCATTCTCTTGGAGTTATCTAAGAATATGATGGTTAACAATTGTGGATTAGTCAATTTACAAAAAAAAATCTTTAAAAAGGTTTAGTTCAACTTCCATGTACATTAAAATCAACTCAGAAGTTAGTTAGTCAGTCACAGCATTCAAGAATTTGAAACTTTTGTACCGTACCCCCAAAAATGCAAAAAATATCAATCAGCAAGCTTAAACCTCTTTTACAAATTTCTGGTTTTAAGACAATGCAGATTTTTGTGACTGCAGTTAACTTAAGAAATATTATGCAAACCAAACCATTAAAACTTAATATGCATTGTTTATGATAATTTCTTGACGTTTTTAATCTGTTCTATTATGTAAAATACAATATATTTAGTGGGAAAGTTGGGAAACGTGCTATATAATGTCATATGTACATGTATGTAAAGTACATGTTACATGTATGTTCTATTATCAGAACTACACTCAATGTATTAACTTGAAATTAAAACATATTCAGACAATGATGGCATCTGAGAGACTGAGAGTTAATTTTATCACATCAATGTGTTTTTAATATCCAGTTAAACCGTTTTCCATTTCAAACACTTCACCATATAGGCAGCTCCCAGCCTTAAAATCATTGTGATGGCAACAAACGGTCTTGGTAACAGGCATTTCTTATAAGTTGTCAATGCTTTTTCACTTGATTTACTGCAGTCTAATAGTCAGATGAATCAAATTTTTATTTCAAAATATTCACAGCCGCACACATCATGAATATTTTGAAAATGCATGGGCATTATAACTTGGAATAATATTCCAAGTTATAATGCGCATGCACACAGCCGCACACATCATCATGAATATTTTGAAATGAAAATTTGATTCATCTGACTATTAGAGTGCAGTAAAACAAGTGAAAAAGCATTGACAACTTATAAGAAATGACTGTTACCAAGACCGTTTGTTGCCATCACAATGATTTTAAGGCTGGGAGCTGCCTACACAGATTTATTTTACGATTGGATTTGAAAGCAATGCAGTGCAGGTCACATGTTTGCAGTTGATACCTGATATACAATGGCCACAAGAAAATGGGGAAGGTAAGACGTATTTAGGGCAAGGGAAGACCCATGTCCGTTCTCCTGAACAGCACCTGGCCTGTTTGGTATGAACAAATTCTTAATTGAATTCATGTGCAAGGGTAGGATTTCTCTGAATGTTGTACTGAGCAGCTGAAATGTGCAAGGGTAAGATTTCTCTGAATGTTGTACTGAGCAGGTGAAATGTGCAAGGGTAGGATTTCTCTGAATGTTGTACCGAGCAGGTGAAATGTGCAAGGGTAGGATTTCTCTGAATGTTGTTTTGAGCAGGTGAAATGTGCAAGGGTGGGATTTCTCTGAATGTTGTACAGAGCAGGTGAAATGTGCAAGGGTAGGATTTCTCTGAATGTTGTACTGAGCAGGTGAAATGTGCAAGGGTAGGATTTCTCTGAATGTTGTACAGAGCAGGTGAAATGTGCAAGGGTAGGATTTCTCTGAATACCGTACTGGTCAGGTGGAAAAGTAGTTGCCACAAGGTATTTGACTGGTCTGCAATGAACATGTGTAAGTGCAACAAATCTTAGAAAAAAAATACTGGACTGTCTCTTTTACATAATACTGCTCTCAAACCTGTGAACTTGCTAATTCTGATCTCTGCAGTGTCCTCTTGTGAAATAAATCTGTTATCTCTTTAGAGCACTGAGCAAAATATGGTAAATCCAGTACTTTTTCTAACAGGGTTGGTAGGCCTTTTGGGAAAATGTACGTTAAGAGTTAAATATTAATAAAAGCTTACGAGGTCTGTTTTTTTTTTCTAAAACTTTATATAACAGTTAATACATGTATATTCAAAACATTGTTTATAGGAGAAAAGATGAGATTGGATTAGGATATATTGGAATTCAATTTTTTTTAAAATCTTGAAAACAAACAAATATTTTTAGAGAAAAATAACAGAAATTCACAAGACATATGGCTATGAAAATATGGCTATGGACTCTTAACTTAGATGATTCCCTTTTAAACTGCTAAAAGCTACACAATTAATGAATTATCGAATTAATGCAAATTTATTTATTCGCTGGAAGGTTAATCATATACATATCAAGACAATTTTAGTATGCTCTTTCGGCTGTATAGAAAAAATAGATAAATGGCAAAATTTAAGATAAGCTTAATTATCAGCTAACGCAAAGTTAGTCAAACGAATGAGGAAGATTAACGGTTGTCTGGCTCGCCTGAGGCGGCACGCTGCGCTGGGAGAGAGTTTACTTCACAAGCACCGTACTTATCGCTCTACTAATGTTCCGCTTTAGAAAAAAACAAAATAAGATTCAAATTGGACATTGAACACATCGAAATTGCAATAGTACAGTTACATAATTATGACATTTATTTATTTAAAAAAAAAAAAGCTCATTGATAACGGTACAAAAGAAAGAACTTAATGAAATGACGCCAAATAAATAGTTGTAAACTACAGGTAGGCTAGTTCGAAAATATTCGTGGCAGAGATCAGACAGTTACTCACCAAAACGTTTGGCGTCCTGTGAAACCAGTAGCTTGGACGACAAACAGATCACAAGTAATCTAACGAACAATTCCATGGTAATGTTTTTCACACGGTCCAGTCATTTCGAATTTGGTAATCCTGTGTTAAAATCAAGCTAATAAACAAAGACGTTTGCTACTACCATCGCATTGTGCGCTGAGCAGACATACAGAACTAGACAACACTTCTATAGCAGTTGTTTCGAATCGAATTTCAAGGGCAAGCTACTCTGTATCTCTAAATACTTGCAATCATACAGTTGTCTCCCGTCATTTTACTAACGTTCTCGTAAGTCCACGAATGTATTAATATTGAGCACATCACCCATTTGATTAAAATTGTGTTTTTTTTACCTTCATGTTACAGGGTATAGTTTGTGGTAGATTACCGTAAATTGTACGTGGATCCACTAAATTACAGCTGTGTAAATCAGACAATAGAAGGATACAGAATTCGATGGACATATTTAACCTGTTAAGGCGGTAGCTTTAAAATAGAGTAGGCTACATATCGAGATCCGAAGTAGGCGATTAACAGTTTGTAACGTTTTAATGTACTGCCAGGGCCAATTCCTTTGAAGTTGTACAACAAATTTAATTAATCTCAAATAAAAAATTCGTTTGATGTCTAAGTTGTTTGGACAAAAATTACAAAACACAAATTTCCGGGACCAGACCAAATAAAACATGACAACACACCATTTTGTATTGAGAACTAAATTCGAGGCTGACAAAACACACGTTCATAATAGTGGTCTTACGCCATCTAAAGCCTTTTTTGGGACAACCCCCCCTATCCCATTTTCCTCAGTATGTCACATAGTAGAGCTCTTGTTTTCCCCACAGTTTGAAAAAATCAAACAGCTTAAATTGTGTAATTGTATAATGTTTAACTTTACAAGAGAAGAAGTTGTACAACATGATAGTCTTATATTGTGCATATCATCCTACAGTTGTAATTTGCCACAAACTTTGCTATAATCTGGATATGAATTCTCTACGTCGTGCGATCGTCCATTCTAAAAAAAATGAATGCTCTACAAAAGATGACTTTTCTGCATCGTACAATTGTCCATTTGAAAAGATTAATTCTCTACATCGTGTAGGATTGTCCATTCGGATATATAAATGCATTCTCTACATAGTGCGATTGTCAATTCTGATATATAAATGCATTCTCTACATAGTGCGATTGTCCATTCTGATATATAAATGCATTCTCTACATAGTGCGATTGTCCATTCTGATATATAAATGCATTCTCTACATCGTGCGATTGTCCATTCTGATATATAAATGCATTCTCTACCTAGTGTGATTCTCCATTCTGATATATAAATGCATTCTCTACATCGTGCGATTGTCCATTCGGATATATAAATGCATTCTCTACCTAGTGCGATTGTCCATTCTGATATATAAATGCATTCTCTACATAGTGCGATTGGCCATTCTGATATATAAATGCATTCTCTACATCGTGCGATTGTCCATTCGGATAAATATAAATGCATTCTCTACCTAGTGCGATTGTCCATTCTGATATATAAATGCATTCTCTACATAGTGCCATTGTCCATTCTGATATATAAATGCATTCTCTACATAGTGCGATTGTCCATTCGGATATATAAATGCATTCTCTACGTAGTGCGATTGTCCATTCGGATATATAGATGCATTCTCTACATCGTGCGATTGTACCATCTGATATATAAAGGCATTCTCTACATCGTACTTTGTCCATTCTAAAAGATTCATTATGGAATATACGCTTGTCCATTCTAAAAGGTGAATTCTTTAAATCGTACGATAGTCCATTTTAAAATATGAATTAATTATTAACATTTCGTCGATTAGGCCCTACTTTTTGCAGACAATGAAAACTATTTTTCCGCACACGGGGGTTTATGTTAATGTGCTGATTAGGGACCAACCCTACTGCATTGAGGACGGCGATTATATGAAAGCCGTTCAATCACAGCGTTTATGTTCACATAGTGGTTACATTGATCTTTTTCGTCACCGCGTCCATGCCAATACTTCAACAGGAATAAAGATTTGAGTTTATAACGAACACAAATATTATAATAATAAATATGTATTTTGACAGCTAAATATTAAAAGGTAAAGAGTAAACAAACAATTTGAAATATTGAAATATTAACATTGTTTACAGAAAAACAATATTTTACTTTGAATTACAAGTCACAAGTGAGCCCCATGCAGTAGATGGATCGCACACACAGGTACCCTAAGAGTAAGACAGCGCCCGCTGTGTGGGTAGCACCACCATCCCACCAGAACCGGTATGACCACCCTTTAATAGTCCGCAGTCCCACATCTACTCACCACCTGACATTAAGACGGTTACACCACGCAAGGCGTTAATCTTCGCACGAAAAAACATGTCCCAGCAACCGGTACTATAGACTTCATCACCAGCGGCACCTTTCACGTGCCAATTTACACCTTCACTAGGCTTGACAGTCAGTCCCATCATAAAACAACGAAAGCCGCCCACACTCACATATTATTGTTCTGAAGAAATTATTGCTTTGGATTTGTTCTCTGTGATTTGTAGAAATGAGTCTTTAGGTAACCGGATAAAAGGCGCATTCTCTCGGCGGAATTTGTTGTATCAACGTCTCAATTGCAGGTTTTATATACTGTAAACCCGTCAAGTCGTTACTGCAAATCGTTCAATGCGAATGGGGATAAGTTTGTTTTGTTTGTTTGATTAGTGTTTAACGTCGTACTCAAATAACCTCGGATTGTCCGTTTCATTCTTCCCATATGCTTGAATTCGACGAGAAAGAGTGCTGAAAACTCGTCACCCCCCTTTCCTCCAAGAATATTATGGTATTAAGTCTTCCAGACCCAGTTGTAAAAAAAAAAAAATTGTTAGTTATTTTTGTGGTTAGTTTTTCACGGCGATTAACTTGAAGTCTGAGAAGAAAGACGTATAGGCTTGGTTCTGAAAACCGATAAATAAAATGAGAAGTCCACCGGCCCATATAGAAAACTTAAACTCTACCACACCCAGCTACGATTATCCACAGCGTCTGTGGTCAGCAAGTTTATAGAAACAGTACAAAAAAAAACTGATCTGGTGTAAAAAGCCTCAGATAAGCAACATCGCCACTTGGCGAGCAAAAACTCAGATTAAATGACAAAAAATGAGATGAAGACTGACATCAAAAATCGTAGTTAACCATATTATACCTATTTTCTCTGGGAGAAAAATAAGTATTATACACGGGGAAAAAAAAACCCCAACAAAAAACAACAAACGCCTGTGTCTGTGTAGAACTCCAGATCTTTCGGAGCCTAGGCGGCCCCTTGACCTTCGCCTCATTTATTACAGCGCCTGAGTACCTTTAAATAACCACTACAAATAACTGATCTGGTGGAAAAAGCTCCTCAGGCAAACAATATCGCCAGAAATAGCGGGCTAAAAACTTGAGACTTTTCAAAACTATACAATAAGCAAGAAAAAACATTTAAAAACTGATATTAAAACTCAAAGTTAACCTAATTAGTTAGATATGGCGAAAATGACCAGGAACTTGCATGCGGCTTTGTAGAACCCGAGAATAATTGCTCCCCTTACAAATATGGCTTGCCCCTCCCCCTCCCCTCCATTTATGATCCTAAAGCCGCCCATACACGCTCAAACTTTGTCATCAATAGTATTGACGTCAAATTATTTGAAATGTTGTTGATCGTGTATGGACGATACTAACGACCTAAAAGTATTGATGTCAATATATTGACAGAGCTGTTTTCATCAGATATTTTTTGCGCAAACCATCAAAAAATGGTT
>JARFOD010014882.1:0-24823 GCA_031763545.1 Mopalia muscosa
AACAGCGCAACCCCAATAGGAGATGCACATCCACCCATGGTTACCAGCATGCCCACCTAGTTTCAAGTGAATCGGATGAAAAATGTAGGAGGAGAGGCGTTGACAAGAATATGATTAAGGACAGACGGACAGACGGACAACCTGATCGCTATATCCCCCCCGCATTATATGCCGGGGGGGATAAAAATGAATTTCACATATGTGGAAAAGAATTGTACAAAGTAAAATAATAGCAAAAGTTATTCGACATATGTAGAATAAAGGTAGAAGTGATAAAACGGCCTGCCATATTATGGCAAGCCGTTTTATTAAATTCACTTGCTCAATTCCACTGTATCGGTGTTTTGTACAGTGGAATGTATACTGGAGTGTGCTGACGTCATTTGAAAAAGTACTGTTGCCCGGACGCGGTCAAAGTTCAGAGAGTAATAGAAAAAGGTGGGTTTTTTTTACTGCAGTGATATTTCTATAAATCCAAAGTAATGAATATATGTTTTAGTATCTATACTTAATATCATAAGCAACGGAGTTATCATCTATATACGAATGGGTTCTGTGTTAATACATGATTATTAGTTTGTAGGCCTACAGGGTATATGTATAAACATTAACAAAAATCAATTTAAATGTAAGGGATTGTTTTGTATTAAATATTTAACGCCATCCGTAAAAAAGTGTCATCCCTATTGCTGCTTTGCTCCCTTTTGTCTGAAAGGCATTAAAACTGCCGACGCCAAGTCTTAGATTATTGTACCAGAAACAGCCCATCCAGCCCAGGTATGCACATTATACTATTTGATTAACTCAAAACGTCCATTGACAGGATAACTTCTGTTTTCTTACTTTGCTTGTCGTTAATCCTCCACGCCCACCCAACCCCATCCCCTTGGCTACTTACCCTGCGAGCTGTCAGAATCAGAACTTTCAGAACTCTCTTTCGAATCCGAAGATTTTTGAGAACTCTCTTTCGAATCCGAAGATGTTTGAGAACTGTCTTTCAAATCAGACGATTTTTCAGAACTCTCTTTCGAATCCGAAGAAATTTGGGAACTCTCTTTCGAATCAGAAGATGTTTGAGAACTGTCTTTCCAATCAGACGATTCTTCCGAACTCTCCTTGGATTTTGACGAACCTTGGACCAGCGCTATTGCTAAAACTGACAAGGCAATGACCAGAAGCCATTGTGTATACATACTCAGTACAATGGTTGATAAGGCCACAGTTATGGAATGCCTGGAATTGACAAGCATCAGGGAAATAAGTAAGCATTTATATATCTCAGCTCATGTCAACCACAAAAGGACAAAAAGAAAGATGGTTTGTAAAAGAAAAATAGAACGTATGTATTAAAATTAGAAACACAACAAAGAAGTCCGTGACTTCACTAAACAAACACTTATTAACGAAAATCGGTCAGACCAAAAACCTTGACCGCCGTAACAAATAATGTTTAGAACAGTTTTATTGTCAGCATAATCAATTATATAAACATTAACAAATGTAATTGAGCAAGATTGCCTTAAATACAAATATCAATAAAATATATCATTGAACCAATGGATATTTGGCTTATTTAAAACCTATGCATGATACTCAACATGATATAGAGCTAAACATTGTTACCATAAGCCGTATACATACACTATAGGAAGATTCTGCGATTCATAGTCATAGACAATATGAAGGTTCTGAGATTCATAGTCACAGACAATATGAAGGTTCTGAGATTCATAGTAACAGACAATAGGAAGGTTCTGAGATTCATAGTAACAGGCAATATGAAGGTTCTAAGATTTATAGCAACAGAGAATAGGAAGATTTTCAGATTCATAGCCACAGACAATAGGATGGTTCTAAGATTAATAGCCACAGACAATATGAAAGTTCTAAGATTCATAGCCACAGACAATAGAAATGTTCTAAGATTCATAGCCACAGACAATAGGAAGGTTCTAAGATTCATAGCCACAGTCAATAGGAAGGTTCTAAGATTCACAGCCACAGACAATATGAAAGTTCTAAGATCCATAGTCACAGACAATAGGAAAGTTCTACGATCCATAGCCACAGACAATATGAAGGTTCTAAGATACATAGCCACAGACAATAGGAAGGTTCTAAGATCCATAGCCACAGACAATATGAAAGTTCTAAGATTCATAGCCACAGTCAATGGGATGGTTCTAAGATTCACAGTCACAGACAATATGAAGGTTGTAAGATCCATAGCCACAGACAATATGAAAGTTCTAAGATCCATAGCCGCAGACAATAGGAAAGTTCTACAATCCATAGCCACAGACAATATGAAGGTTCTAAGATTCACAGTCACAGACAATATGAAGGTTCTAAGATCCATAGCCATAGACAATATGAAAGTTCTAAGATCCATAGCCACAGACAATAGGAAAGTTCTACGATCCATAGCCACAAACAATATGAAGGTTCTAAGATACATAGCCACAGACAATAGAAAGGTTCTAAGATCCATAGCCACAGACAATATGAAGGTTCTAAGATACATAGCCACAGACAATAGGAAGGCTCAAAGATTTATATCCACAGACAATAGGAAGGTTCTAAGATTCATAGCCACAGACAATAGGAAGGTTTTAAGAGTAATAGCCGCAGACAATAGGAAGGTTCTAAGATTCATGGCCGCAGACAATAGGAAGGTTCTAAGATTAATAGTCACAGACAATAGGAACGTTTTAAGATTAATAGTCACAGACAATAGGAAGGTTCTCAAATTCATAGATGAAGACTATAAAGGTTCTTTAAGAAAGTATTTTTCGTTATTTGAGGATAATACTTTCTTACTTTGAACAAATTCTAGTTTACAAAATGGTGCAAACTAAAACCGCCAGGGATTCAAACTCACTACACAAAGAGTAACACACCGAATCGGCACCAGTTAATGCTGGTTGGCTAATAGGTCTAGGTAACTGGTGCTCTAGCAGCCAGTCGCGGTAGATATAATTATGCACACATTTGAATGAAAAGGCTAAGGCCTGATGGCATCGCTTAATAATAATAATAATAAAAATAATAATAAATCCTTTATTTCGATAGGGTATACATATTTAGCCAAAAAATGCTAGTTTCAAATATGACCCTATAAAACGTATGTACAATGTTAGTGTATGTTAGTTTCATATTAAAAATAATATATATAGGGCAGAAATGTATATTAAAGATAACAATTAGCGCATTCTTATCACATCAACATATGAACAATTACAATCATAAAACACATGAATTTATAGTGTGTTGTTTGTCTAAAAATCTATCAGTACTTAAATTTAACATTGGAGAAAAGATATATAAATTTAAACACGCGACCATGCTATTTCACCTTCAACATTTAGGCGCGCAAACACACTCACACGCACACACAGAGCCAACCACCCACACACAATCACACGCAGAGCCGACTACCCACACACAATCACACACACACACCCACAAACACCATCTCGCACGCACACACCCACACACACACACAACGCACCCACACACCCCTGCATATGTGTATATGTAAAATATATTATTAAAAACATAGATTTATATATAAATAAAATATATTAATAAAAATATATAAATATAATAAAGATGTATAAATCACTTATATATCACATTTAAAATAGTGACGTAAAAAGTTTGTCTTGAATGAATTTGAAGTTTTTGCTAATTTGACCTTTTCTGGCAAGCTGTTCCATAATATAGAACCCGAATATCTGAAACTTCGTCTAAAACATTCAGTTTTACATCTTTCGATGTACAGAGAATTTATGGAAACTGATCTGGTTTTTCTGTTGTGTATGTCACTGACTGTTTTGAAAGAGTTCAGATACTCCGGGGCTAAATTATTCAAAACTTTAAAAACGAGACATGCTTTTTTATATTTAAATCGGTCTGCGATGGGCATCCATTTCAGGCTGTTAAACATCTCATTAGATGGAGTGAGAATATCTCTTATGTTGAGTATAATTCTCGCTGCTCTCTTTTGCAGCTTGAGAAGTTTGTCAAGGTTCTGTTTGTTTGAGGTGGCCCAAACAACAGAGGAGAACTCAAAATGAGGGAAAACAATAGTATTAAATACTTTCCGAGCAGTCTCACGTGACATACAATACCTGAGTCTCTTTAAAAAACCTAATTTTTTTTTCGAAATTTTAGAACAAATGTAAACAATATGGTTTTTCCATGACAGCGTTTCATCGATTATGACACCTAATAATTTTGTCTCAGACACTTTCTTTGAACACTGTTGATACTCATGTCAAAAGAGTCTGATTTTCGAAGTTTTTTATGCGTTCCAATTGTCATACAGACAGTTTTCTTAGCATTTAAAGTTAATTTGTTTTGATTTACCCATTCAAGTATGTTCATCAAGTCTAAATTGAGCTTGGTCTTAATTTCAGTGTAACCCATTGAGTACTAGCGTCTGCATACATAGCAATGTTTGAATCAGTTAAACAGTCTGATAAGTCATTTATATACAAGATAAAAATAAGTGGCTCTAGGATCGACCCATGGGGTACCCCTATATTCACATTATTAAACTCAGAGAGAACACATCTACAGGAAACAGTTTGCCTACGATTGGACATATATGATTTAAACCAACTTAATGGCGAAGCAGCCAAACCGTACTGCTCCAATTTATAAAACAAAACATCCAAATTTACTTTGTCGAATGCCTTTCACAAGTCAATAAAAATGATACCTGTCAATAATCCATGCTCCATATTCGTAAGCCAATTGTCCACAATGTCCACTAAAGCTGTTTCGCAGGAATGTAAGGGTTTAAACCCAGATTGATTTTTACCAATACAGTTGTACTCTTTTAGATATTGGTATAAATGTAAATGAACATGTCTTTCTATTATTTTACTAACACACAACAATATTGATATAGGCCTATAATTATAAATCTCTGTAATTTTCCCGGATTTGTAAAGGGGAGTAACGCGAGCTAGTTTCCAGTCATCTGGGAATTTGTTTGTTCTTATTGACAAGTTGAAAATATAGGTTAACGACCCACATATTACAGGAGATGCCAGTTTAAAAGAACTTTACAGAAATGCCATCTAGACCTGTGGCTTTATTGTTAGAAAATGTGTGTATTTCTTCAGCAACGAAATTTACTGACACATCAGGAATTTCAAACGCAACGTTTTCAGGCACACGTCTAGGCAATACAGGAAGCGAGTCATCAAATAATTGTCCTAGTTTTTGTCCAATTGATGTAAAGTAATTATTAAAACTGTCCCTTATTAGTTTGTCGTCACTTGTTAAACATCCATTCAGTGTACGTGTTTCATTTAACACTGTATCGTTGATCCATTTCTGAGTTTGAGCTCTGATTCGCCTTTCTCGAAACGGAGCGTACTCATCTATAATTTCTAGAAACATGGTTTTAAAAGCATTCCATGCGTCTTCTACGTCATCAAATACCTCTACAACATTCCAGGGTACAAGTTTCAAAGCAGAGATAAAACGATCTTCTTGAAAAGTTTTCATAGAGCGGTATTTTATTGAAATGTGTGATTGTTTTCCAGTTGTTGGTTTAGTTCCACACTTACGGACAGTGTAAGTCATAAAATGATCACTCAATCCAAGGGGGATAACACCTGACTGCACATAGTTCCATAGATCACCTGTATATATGTGATCAATTAAAGTCTTTGATTTATCCGTTATGCGAGTGGGGTCATTTATGATTTGAGTATAACCTGCCGTTGACATAATATCTTTAAGTTTACATGGTAAATTTGTATTGTTCAGCAAGTCAACATTAAAATCACCCATAAAAACTGGATATGCATTTTCGCTGGTTACCTTGTTCACAAAATGCTCAAAATGATCATACCAAATTGATGACGAACTAGGTGGTCGGTAAACAATACAATATAACAAAGGAACTGAGTTTTTCCGTTTGATTTCAACTACTAACGTCTCAATATTTGCGCATTCAAGATCGGGGCACGTCTGGTGGCATAAATAGATTGCTTGCAGTAAAACACAAGTCCACCTCCGTGTTTATATCTATCTCGTCTTATCGGTGCGTTGTAATTGGGGAATGAGATCTGATCATCACTGGTCACGTCATCTAAATGGCTTTCGGTGAAACAGATCACATCGAAATTAAATTTAGGTAGAATAATTTTCTGTTCATGTATTTTGTTCATTATACTTTGCACATTCAAATGACATGATTTGAATCTTCTTTTCAGTGAATATTGGATTTCCTGATCAGAATTATATTTTGGGAGAGTTAAAATATTGAAACAATTGTCACATATCCACTCTAGTCGTTTACTTACTGAGGGATCTTCTTCGGATTCTGTCGTATAAAACGATGCACATTCTGTATGAAGCGTCATATTGCAGCCAATACACTGTAGCATAGGCAGTTCGTTCACGGTAGCTAAATTACACTGACCACAGGAGGCCGGTCCCGGGTTGACCTCAACGTCCTGGCTAGAAGCACTAGCCAGGTGATGTATACCTTATACAGTGGCACTGCTTTCCGTGCAGGTAAATTTGTGTGGGACTTTGATAGTGAGTTACCCACAAATTTTGTTGCAAAGCCATGTAGATATAACATCAGTTTTCCGACTCCCGATTTCACGGATTGTTTGCCAATACTATTATAAAGCCAATCGTTACTTGATTCATTCATGGTGGGCTTTTGTACCATAAGCTGACTATAAAAAATAACACTCCAAATGAACACCACCACATACCGGCCGCCAATACAAGGTATGTCATGCAAGAACCATGCAACAAGCCAAAATTTGTTTACAGCTGTATGTTTTTATATAAGATTTATTGTCTTCTTGAAGTTGTATTTTCTATTTTAAATTGAACATTTTATCTTTAAAATGATGATGTTTCTATGAATTTGAATTTGAAGTAGCATTGTATCAAGGTATCAATAACCAGGGAAATTCTGATCAGGATAGTGTCAACAAAAGACTCACATTTCCCAAACACTGATCCCTAAGTTAGATAAGGAACAGAGCATCAGAGCTATGTTTATTGTCTTGGCAAAGTTCATAGGCATAGGAGGAGTTGAATTAACCCACGAGAGTGTGCGAAGGTAGCTGGTCTCAGTCACTGTCACATAATAAACACACATCTCAGTTGCTCCACAACAAAGAATTCTCAAAAATGGGGCTCAAATAGGGACCAATGTTAATATTTCTTTGAGTTTTGTTTTACATGGTTTTAAGGGTAATTGGTTATACAATTTTGAAATCATTGTTGACATTTTGTGTCTAATAACAGGAGTACAGAGTTTGATCAACAGTACTTGGTTTAAAAGTATATTCATCAGAAAATATCATCATAACTTTTCCGTACCTAAGTAACTAAAACAAATTAAATTACATGTAGGAAAAGTAATTATGTAAGGGGACAGTATTTAACTGTAATACCCGTCTCTTTTAGTAGCCTTTTTAGTATGGTTATTATCTGGAATAATGCTGGGAAATCATTGAGAGCAATCTCTACTCATTGTTATTGTTCCACCAATTTTGATGGTTTCTGGTATTTCTGTATTTACAATATCGCCTTTGTTGAGAAGTGAAGTAGAAGTGAGAGTCCTGTGCTTTCTGAACCCCTTGTTTACCCTCCAAACCACCACCCAAACTTCCAGTCTGATAAGAAAGTGATAGAAGAACACTTGAAGGCTTAAAATCTTACACGAAAATGAAGATATGAAAACTGGCAGCTTTTTTTCTATATCAATTGCTCTCTCACTTAAGATGTGTTTACAGTTTTTTACAAACTCTAGAGACATTATTGGTTCTACATTAAAGATAAGGGCAATAAATGTCCAGTGTTAACAGTAAGTTATATTATTCAGTTTGTTCACTATTTAACCCAGATACAAGGAAGATTAGTGTGGAGACATTAGGAATGATTAATGCACTATAAACAATATACTGGCTCTTATCTCTGCCAGACTGTTTAACTTATGTAACGTTTTAAGTGAACTTTGACACATTAGAATCAACAGTTAACAGATTAACTGTACATGTCCATGTTATGATACCTGGATAACTCTATAATCACTCCACAGTGTTTCTTTCTTCAGTTACATAATTGTACATTTATATATTATCAAATAGTAACTATAATGTCAAAAGGTTGTTGACTAATTAAAACATATACATCAAAAAACATTGACCACAAATATGTAAGAAATATTTGTCCTTGAAACAAAATGAAAGTGTCAAATGGCTATTTCCCATTGAACAAGCACATTTAGCCAAGTAACTCATATCACATTTCAGCCAAGATTTGTGTGTTCTGTTATGTATTTGTAAAACTATTATATTTGTATAATCACATTTCCTGCGAAGTTCAAAGCTGATAGATCCTATCTTCTTGTCAGAGATGTTGAAAATAACGGAAACATTATAAATTTAACTGCCATATGACAGTTGATGGACTGGTCAGTCATCCACATAAAGTTATATGGAACGTAGTGAAGCTTAGGTCAATATAACGTTTTGTTGGCCTAAAGTCCCTTACATTATTTGTCATATTATACCGATTTTCCAAAATACTCTGTAACTCTTTACTAATGAATGAAGCAAACAGTATTCCAATGTTTACAGTGGAGAGTACTACCAAGGAAGACAACTAAAAAATGTTGCAACCCAATATATCATTGCAGATCTATATCGCAAAATACTAACTGCAATAAGTACATGCAAAGAAAATGGAATAATTAAAATGAAGTATAATATAATAATACATCTGTTATTATATTCCAGTTGTGATCAATGGCACATACCCAGGCCAGAGTTTCCGAGGGTTTATGTTGGTTGCTGTTCCACAAGGGGCCAAATCAGAGAATGTCACTGCTGGAACATTCAAGGTAAGTTAACCAGTTCTAGTCCCCTGTGTCATGATTGTTTGTTCCATTAATGGTAGAAATATGAAATTCTTTATCAATTAATGATTGAAGCCGATAGTAGTTTAACTGAATCTATGCCAAGAAACAAATTACATTCAAACTGTTTCCCATGCAATGAAAGGCTCATGTACTGGGCACTGTTTTCTTTTACCATAGCATACAGCACCAGTTCACTCAGCACTGAAGAACTATTTATCCTGAATATATAAATGACCGTCTTTAACAAATTGCTTCACTAAGCAACATCTGGTTTTTCAAAGTTTGCTTTTTATAGGTTTCCTACTGTTTTCTAAACCTTTCACCCCAATGTTATTTCCTGGTAAATATAACAGAGTTCTTAATAACTATCTCTCGATCCCCTGCAAAATTGATGGTACGTTGCCTTGTTTGTGGCAGAAACAAATTTAACATACTCTTGTCATCAAGACAGCATTGCTCATTTGTTATTTATTCATTTTAATATTTGCTTTCATTGGTTAAAACTTTTGATTTCAAAATGTGTGGTCACTGTTAAAACATTTGAGGCTTCAAGAAATGTATTTTCAAAAGTTACAACATTATGATTTGGAGTTTCAAAAGACCTGTGCTGTCAAAGGTTTGCTGTGGATCGTCACATTATATCATAGTGTCACCTTCACTTCATTTATTTCACTACACTATTCCATCTTCACCTCACATCGCCCATCCTCTTCCCAAACAAACTCAGGACATTATTATGTAGCTTTTATGTTAAATACTTCCTTTTTAATACAGTCGAAATAAACACAATTTTATAACTTTATGAAGGAAAGCTAAATGATAAATTATCTTAAATTGCAAATGACTTTGTTTCCTTTACAGTCATTTGGTGATGAGGTAACAAAGGAAGCAGAACAATGCTCACATTCAGTGATGACACACCAAACTATGAGCAAGTCAAATAGTGAGGTGTCGCTTATGTGGGTGGCGCCCTCTGCTGGAGGAGGATGTGTTGAACTAAGGTTAGTCAAGACCAAAATGGCTTGTGTTCTTTTAAGCAAGAGAAAATAAATACTTGTATGCTGAAGACAGATGTGAAAGTACATGTGTCTGAGGCACATGGGAACCTACTCCTGGTGGCTTGTTGATTTACAACTAAACAGAAAACATTTTTATTCGTTTTTTGGCAACTGAACTTAACTCCCTGGCCTTGATAGGTTATATCACTGTCTGAATTAAACACTAAATTGTGTGATCAATGTTGATTTAAAGGAAACATACAAACATGACGTCTATATCAACCTGAATTTCAGATAACTGATAAGTTTTTAAAAATCATGCAAATATCATAATATGCTCATACATCTTGAATTTTAATTATGTTTTCTTTATCTCAACATTGATCAGACAATTTAGTTTTTAATTCAGATGGTGATATAAGTTCAGTTTCCTGTACATGGTCATTACCATCTTTTGAGATGTACATAGGTTACCCATAGCAACTCTAGATTAAGATCTATTCAGAATATTGTATTTGGGTCTTCACCAAGAACATGAGATGATTGAACACTTCTCGTCTGTTTGGGCTGAAGTGAATTTTAAGTCACAGACACAATTGTCAAATTTTCACATCACAATTAAAAAATGTCTTTTTTTATACTGGGACTGTAAGTTAATGTAATGAGAAGAACTGAAAAGGGCTTTATGAAATTAGTGATTCAGCAATCCCTTCAAGTAGTAAACAAATTTAGCCCGAATATATATTATTATATAATACAAATTACAGTTCATTGGATTCTACCAACAAACCTTCTGGACATTAAATATGTATCCACTTATTATCAGTTCTGGTTTAAATTCTGGAAGAGCAGTTTTCTAGGGTGAAAGGAATTGAGAAAGTTGAGAGAGAACACCTGTGTTATAAAGGGTTATGTTTGTGGCTCACCTTTCTATTGACATAAGGTAATATCTGCTAACCAAACCTACTATCATATGTATTATACAGCTTGAGTTTATCTGATGAAAGAATTTCATCCAACGTAATTTATTATTCCAAAATGAAACGAATGATGAACCGGGGAATGTGATGTTTGTAAAATTCGTTCTATAGAGCCTGCTTATTCAATTGAGGAATATTATTTAAGTTAAATCAAGAATTCTGCTTACATTCACACCATTTTTGAGTGTATTGAGAGAAAAGTTGTGATCTGGTTGAAAGGCTGCTCTTTGTTGGTCAACCACAGAATTATTGACATTGTAGAAATATTTAATTTTTGATCATATATATTTCTGTGGTTCATTTTTATAGACTGTAAATGTAGACCTGTTAAAAAATATGTGCTTAATAGAATACTAGTTTACTGATGAAATCCACATGAGTAGATTTTTTTTACAATTTTGTAACTATTTATACGTATGAAATTCATTTAGTTAGGATACTCATGGAAGTCGTATATTATATATATGATCCTTTTGCATTAATTCTGTAGGCCTACTCAGTTGCAGTCAGATAAGTTTGAACAGAGACAATTTGTTATGATCTAGTGACAACACATCAAAGTAAGCAATTATCTCAATGTTGCAAAATGGAGAAAGACTGGCAGTGATATTGTGGAGGCAATTTTTTTTAAACGTTTTATTTTGGTGAAGAATTGATTTATGCAAACTGACATTTATATATGTTCTAGGCATGAACTATAGTGATCCCTTATTAAAACTTTTGTAACTGTATGGAGTTTAAGAGATTTGAAAACTATGTGCATGATCTTGCAAAGTGTTTGTTTGTTGTGAGTGGTGTCAGGGTGGTTCCCTTCACCCTTTGGGGTTGTACACCTGTCATGTGAGTGAAATAACCGTAAGAGGTTATTGAACCCTAATCAACCAAACAAATTAATCTCTATCATATTTTCATTTGTATAACTATTCAGTCCTGACCAGAAAGGGCCTTAACTTGACTATGTAGACCTAGTTTTAGTGTGGGACAGTATGTACCAAGCACAGTCACACTCTCTTCACAAAGAAAAGGTGGAGCATTAATTTCCCAGCCAAGCAAGCACTTGACATTTATCCTTGAGCAAATCAAGGCCCCAAACTGGTAGCACTTTTATAAGTAACCGACAGTTATATTGCAAACACAAGTTTTTGGTGTTAATATCTGAACATTGACTTCACCAATATTGGTCTACATTTATGATTGTGTCAGTGTTACCATTCAATGCTTATTCACACTCATGTGAGACCATGAGAGCACAGCGTTACACACCAGTCAGTCAGACAGTCAGTGCAGTCTTATGTTGACATTCTTATAAAACGTTTGTCAGGCTTATCAGTGTGATGTATATAAAGTTGTCAGGTTTGTAAAGAAGGGCTGTCAAATAAAACAACCTTGGTCCCATAACACAGGGATTACCCTATTGACTAACTTCCTTTGTGGTTAGACAATTCTCTCTTTGTGTACACCAAAAATTACTTTAATCAAGGCTATTACCTTTCTTCTAACATATTTTATCAAGAAACTGAAAACTCTACCATAATGTATGCCAAATCTGTACAACTATATGCTAAAAAAAATTACGCTTATCCATTTACATATATCAGAAATCCACAGATGGCTTCACTAAACAAAGACTACAAACAAATACAACATTTTACACCTTGTAATTTTTTAACCGTTTATTTTGGTGATGAAATAGTTTATACAAACTGTCACTTATAGATATTCTACACATGAGCTATAAAGATCTATAGCACAGAAGTATTAGGCAAAACTTAAGCACTAAGCAATATAATGTGGCAAATGCAAATCTAGCACAATCACCAAGGTTTATTTTTTATTTAACCAGTTCACCAAATGGCATATGTATATTTTTCTTTCTCCTGACAGCAAGGAATGAAAAACATTTAAGAAATTGCATAACTGATATATTTAGTGAGAATAAATTATGTGTAATTAACATTAATCCGACATTAATTAGCCGCTAGGATGACATCACACTAATTCATACCAACTTCTGTTGGCTGGGCAGATCTCTGTCTAATTTGCACATAAGACATGACATGATGGATATGTGTTCTAATTTTTTCACACTCTACTTGGGATTATAATCTAGATAACACATCTTTTTTTAACCCAACACAACTCGGGTGATGAAAGCCTTGAGTAAAAGTTTTATGCAACGACAGATTTTGTTAGACTTTTGTGACATAGAGTTTTACAGATTTGAGAACTAAGTGATGATTAACAGCAATTTCTGGATCTCAGGTTGTACATATATATATATACCCTCAAATTCAAGAAACATAATTCTCTTTCCATCTACAAATATTCGATATTTTTAGTGAATTTCATCAGAGCTTTAATTTCAAATACACATGGTTTTCATAATATCAAAGGGCTGTAAAATCATAATTTTATCCAATTTTGGTAAATCAAAATTTTAACGTTTCATAAAAGGTACTGGAGGAGATAGCTTTTATCAATCCTTAGTTTAAGATGTAATAAAACAGTTAGTTTATGGTAGTTATAGAGTGGTAGGTAATCCCAGTAGTCAGTCTGTCTGTCAACTAACTGGAGTGTGTTTATGCAGCCAGGCTTTAAACCATTCATTCAGTTATCAAGTAAGGACCATTTATCAGCCACAATGAACACTCTGGGTGTCAACAAAGGCTTCTGTATCAGGCCCCATGTCTGTGGGAGTTACACAGATAGCTTACTCAGTACACAGGGTAACACAGCCAGTAGGTAATATTTATCTATATATAACCTCTTATCATAGTTAAGTAAGATGGGCAGAGTACAGCATGAGAATTTCTGTCCAATACCCATTTGATTTAATATTTCGCATTTTTGCCAATATCATTTAAGTTGTAATAAATATTTTGTGTAGTGTTAGCATACTCTTTATGCTCGAACACATTAATAATTTAAATTTTTTTTTTGTCTGAGGGACAAATATAGAAAGAACACAGTGTAAAACTCCTATCAATCAGGAAATGCACATTGTGTTCAAGACATGTAATTACTCAGATTACCCAGTGGAACTTCAGCAAAGTAGACATGTAACCACCTCATCTGTCCTTTTTTGTCTTAACAATTTAAAGGATTCAACTGAAAGATGTAGATCTTTCTAATGAAAACTTTTAAATCATTGCAAAACTTTGAAATCAATTGAGATATTGCTATATATGACGACTAGGGTAAATCTGACAGATATCTGTTTCCTTCAGCCATTGGGAAAATAGGGGACACAACACTCAATATTTTGTTTAGTTCATTTAGGTACAATGAATGATACTAGTGTTGTTCTGTATCGCCCATAGTTATTAGCTTTCATGGAGTACCTAATGTTGTTATATATAGTAGATATGGTTTCAATGAAAATCATCCTGGCTAGACAACACTTGTTAGAAATATTTATTTTCTACATGAACCTGACTTCTGTAGAGATTATTGTTTGTAGCTGTGTGATATGAATGGCAGAAGGAGGTGTCTAGTTTAATCCTTGGCCTGATCATCAAAGGAGACCGCCAGTGTGATTAATTGTTCAATTTTCTTCTCTGATTACCATGCGCTCTGTACTGGATAAAACTACACTACCATTATGTTCACATTGGCGTAGAAACCTAGACTAAAATACTTATCGCATTCTTCTGTGGAACTAATCAAATATAAACATGTCTATTTTCTTAAATGTGATAGATTAAAGCATCAATCTAGAAACCTACATTGAAAGTTTTATTAACAGTTTTATGAGAATTTATAATCTTCTGTGGATGACAATTCTCCAGTTGAAAAGGTTTCATTTTTAAAAAAATTTATAAATACTTGTAAAGATTATAATTAATATACATGTATGAATCAATATTCATGTCATATTTGATTCTTCTTTATTAATAGGTAAATGCACCTGTGACCATGTTGGCTGTGTAAAATATTGAGATGGTTTTAACAAGTTGGGCCTGAGCACTTGTAGATGTTTTTGTTTAGTCTGCCGAAAACCATGAATTTGACCATGACACTACCCAACTGGACATTTCTCCTGCAGGATCTATGTTTAAGTTTTATTGCTCTGGTCCAAATTACTTATTAGTGTCACATATTAAAGGGGTATCATATTAATATCATGATAACCTTGTCAAATGTAAAGTGATTATCTGATTGAATGTCTATAACATATGTATTTTTATTGTGAATTTCAGGGCAACAGTAATAGAACATGCTCACATCTGGTACAAAGATGATGGTGCCCTGACTTTGGTGTTTTGTGAAGGTAAGTCTAATTAAGAATCTGTCACGTTTAAACCCCCTCTCATCACTCTTTAGGCGGATAGAAACCATCAAAAGTTTAGTCACAATTTATCTTCTCTTTATCTTTTAAAATCACACCTCTGAAATAGATCATAAGAAATTTTTACTTTTTTTTAACTGAACACAGTCTGTTTGTGTTTAACGTTCTTGAAAGAAGAATCTTGCAAGAAATGTCTTTGTTTTTTTCTTTAACTGATTAAATACACTAGGTGTAGTTAATCATCTTTTTTGCTGTTTTCCAATTTTTAAAACAGTTTATAGACAAACTTTTGTTGTGTAATTGGAGCTGAAAAAACTTTTTTGTCTTTGTGTTTTGTTTGTTGTTTGGGGCGAGTTTTCAATTTGTCGCGATTTATGAGGTGTGAAATGCGCAGGATTTATCATGATGAGACGTTATTTAAAAAAAAAAGTGTTTTGATAATTGTAAAACAATGATACTCTATATACAGATCTCATGTCAGACCTTTGTTATTTATGAACTAACTTGTGATAGAAAAGGGAATTTTTAAGAGCAGCTTGGGAAGTGACAATGGAAGTGTTTTCCCTGACCAAAGAAATGTTAGCTACCGTTATAAATGTGAAAAAAGGCCAGGACAAATTTTTAGAACATTTAACCTGCTGACCATGACATTTTTTATTCAAAACAATTGAGCTTGCAATTTGTCCATATCTGTGAAATAATTGTAAGGATACTGTTTTTTCACAAAGGTGTAACAATTGTCAAAAACTGTAAATAAAACATATTAATTTCTTGACCTGATAGATTTGTCAGTGCAGACAAAATCAGTAGTGCCTAAGTCTTCACCAAGAAACTATACTTTTTGTTCAAACGTACAAAAACAATCAAATAAAAAACATTTGTATGTACTAATTTTGTCCTAGAAAAGGATCGGTTTTCATGCAAAATAACTGTTTAAAACGAGGATTGTTTAGTTTGAAATAGACTTCTATTTGATCCTAGGCTATTAACAACCATGGACCCTTTGATCATGGATTTATATGACCCAAGCTTTTCATACTTACCCATGATTTTTTAGACTTACCCAAGATTATCATAAATAATCCAAATTTCATGTGACTTATCCAAGATTCGTGTTACTAAGCAAGATTCATGTAACTAATCTAAAATTCATGTGACTAATCCAAGTTTCATGTAACTAATCTAAAATTCATGTGACTAATCCAAGATTCATGAAATTAATCTAAAATTTATGTGACTAATCCAAGATTCATGTAACTAATCTAAAATTCATGTGACTAATCTAAATTTCATGTGACTAATCTAAGATTCATTTGACTTATTCAAGATTCGTGTGACTAATCTAAGACTCATGTAACTAATCTTAAATTCATGTGATTAATCCAAGATTCATGTAACTAATCTAAAATTCATGTGACTAATCCAAGATTCTTGTGACTAATCTAAAATTAATGTGACTAATCCAAGATTCATGTAACTAATCTAAAATTTATGTGACTAATCTAAATTTCATGTGACTAATCTAAGATTCATGTGACTAATCTAAGATTCATGTTACTAATCTAAAATTCATGTGACTAATCCAAGATTCGTGTAATTAATCTAAGATTCATGTGACTAATCTAAGATTCATGTGACTAATCTAAGATTCGTGTGACTAATCTAAGATTCATGTAACTAATCTAAAATTCATGTGACTAATCCAAGATTCGTGGGACTAATCTAAGATTCGTGTGACTAATCTAAGATTTGTGTGACTAATCTAAGATTCATGTGACTAATCTAAGATTTGTGTGACTAATCCAAGATTCATGTAACTAATCTAAAATTCATGTGACTTATCCAAGATTCGTGTAATTAATCTAAGATTCATTTGACTTATCCAATATTCATTGGATGAATCTAAGATTCATTTGACTCATCTAAATTTCATATGACTAATCTTAGATTAATGTGACTAGTCCAAAATTCACTTCACTAAATCTATGTCAATATACTAATCCAACATTCATATGACTAATCCAACATTCATGTATAAAATCCAAAATTTATGTGACGTAACGGTATGAAGCGGATTCCATCAGTTTATGTTCTGACAGTTGAAGCTGTAATCCAGAGCTTGTCAAAAACCTCCTGTCCTGCTGCAGGTTTGTGTCCAGGAACAGAAAGTGTTTTCTGGGTTTTGTGAACCTTTGATCAAAATACAATCTTTTGGTACTGGTACTAAACATTTTGATCATAAAGTCTTTTTCATTTGAGAAGTCTTAAAACATTCATATTTCCGAAATTTTGTTCTTGTGAAAATTAAAATGAATGATTTTTTTCATTTTCTTAATCTTAGAATATATTTTGGAGGTGTTGAAATGCTAGTCTTCGGTTGTTTCTTGTTCTGAAATCCTAATTAAAAAGGGCCTATTAACTATTGACAGAATTGTGCACTTGATGAAGCTGACTGTGTGCTACAGTAAACACATCATTGAATCTAATAGAACCAACAAGTAGGCTATACTTACCTATAAAAACATATGCCTTTTGACACTTGTCTGGGATTTGTATATTTCTTTTTTAGATTCTGAAATCTGTAGAGTTCATGCATTAAGAGAAAGGCAATTTTTTTTTAGATATGTCATAAGTTATGGTATACAAAATGTGTGAGGTCTGGTATGAATGGTAAACGGATATAAGTTCTTGTAAAATTGTTGCTGTGCAAATTAAATCCCACAGTTGGTTTTGATAAAGAAACCCCTATTTTCCCATGCTGTTGAGAATAATTACATGTGTGCCAGTAGTTAGTGAGTATTGGTGTCTACCACATATGAATTAAATACAGTTTATGGTGCCTTGACTTTTCTCCAGATTTTTCTCATTAATGAACTTATGGTAAAAACATCACCAATTAATCATTCTCAATGTTGTACCTTCAGCACTAGAGAAAACCATGTATTCTTTTCTCTAATAAGTGTCCTTGGTGGAGTGGAGTTCAGGAGTTTGTCCTATAACCTCTCATGCTGAATCAGCATTTTTAAAGATTGTTTATTTCTTTCATTGTTTGATTGGGGTTTAACATCTTGTTCAAGGGTATTTCTCTTATATGACGACAGATTGTCCACTTCAAACTGTTTCTTGCGTAATTACAGTGGAAAGCTGTGAGGAAACCTAAATGTCGAAGCATATACTGTACCATCATATCCATGCAAAGGCAGGCCATTTTTGATTTTCTATATTATCCTTAATATAGGCTCATATTTCACTATACATGTATGTTTGTGGCATATGGTCACCCAACACTTAAAAATTAAGTAAAAAATATAAGATTTGATCAAAATAACATTACGTCCATACCAAAGCATATATGAAATACCGCTTAAAGTGACATTAATACACATACAATAAATCAATCAGCAAACAGTTGAAATTTGTTTATTTAAAACTTGCATTGTTGATCATTTTTTTATACTCCCGCTTTCAAAGAAAGTGGACGTATTATGTTATAGTGCTGTCTGTCCGTCCGTCCGTCCTTCCAACTTGTCCGGGCAATAACTTTTAAACAAAAACTTTGAAGAAGCTTATACTTTGCACAAATGTTCCTCATATATATCCATCAATAAGCTTTTGGTGTTTTTGTAGTAGCAGGTGATGTGCATTGGCTGACATTACAACATCTCAAGTGCACCATTTTTTAAAAAATTTTATTTGAATTCAAATGGCCCACTTAAATTTATGAATAGAATGGGTGAAGGCCATTTTAAAATTAGCTTGGGTCTACAGCTGTGGTTCAATGTTTAGTGTGTCGACATGCTATTACTCTGTCAGTCTACTGCTCACAGTGTTTAGTTTGTCAACATGCTGATACTTTGTCAGTCTACTGCTCACAGTGTTTAGTGTGTCGACATGCTGATACTCTGTCATTCTACTGCTCACAGTGTTAAGTGTGTTGACATGCTGGTGCTCTGTCAGTCTTCTGCTCACAGTGTTTAGTGTATTGACATGATGATACTCTGTCAGTCTACCGCTCACAGTGTTTAGTGTGTTGTCATGCTAATACTCTATCAGTCTACTTCAAACAGTGTTTAGTGTGTTGACATGCTGATGCTCTGTCAGTCTACTGCTCACAGTGTTTAGTGTGTTGACATGCTGATACTCTGTCAGTCTACTGCTCACAGTGTTTGGTGTGTTGACATGCTCATACTCTGTCAGTCTACTGCTCACGGTGTTTAGTGTGTTGACATGCTGATGCTCTGTCAGTCTTCTGCTCATGGTGTTTAGTGTGTTTACATGCTGATACTCTGTCAGTCTACTGCTCACAGTGTTAAGTGTGTTGACATGCTGATACTCTGGCAGTCTACTGCTTGCAGTGTTTAGTGTGTTGACAATGCTGATACTCTGTCAGTCTACTGCTCACAGTGTTAAGCGTGTTGACATGCTGATGCTCTGTCAGTCATCTGCTCACGGTGTTTAGTGTGTTGACATGCTGATACTCTGGCAGTCTACTGCTCACAGTGTTAAGGGTGTTGACATGCTGATACTCTGTCAGTCTACTGCTCACAGTGTTAAGGGTGTTGACATGCTGATGCTCTGTCAGTCTTCTGCTCACAGTCTTTAGTGTGTTGACATGCTGATACTCTGGCAGTCTACTGCTCACAGTGTTAAGTGTGTTGACATGCTGATACTCTGTCAGTGTACTGCTCACAGTGTTAAGGGTGTTGACATGCTGATGCTCTGTCAGTCTTCTGCTCACAGTGTTTAGAGTGTTGACATGCTGATACTCTGGCAGTCGACTGCTCACAGTGTTAAGTGTGTTGACATGCTGATACTCTGTCAGTCTACTGCTCACAGTGTTTGGTGTGTTGACATGCTGATACTCTGGCAGTCTACTGCTCACAGTGTTTAAGTGTATCAACATGCTGATACTCTTGTCAGTCTACTGCTCAAAGCATTTAGTGTGTCGACATGCTGTTAATTTGTCAGTCTACTGTTCACAGTGTTTAGTGTGTTGACATGCTGATACTCTGTCAGTCGACTGCTCACAGTGTTTAGTGTGTTGACATGCTGATACTCTGTCAGTCTACTGCTCACAGTGCTTAGTGTGCCAACATGCTGATATTCTGTCAGTCTACTGCTCACAGTGTTTAGTGTGTTGACATGCTGTTAATTTGTCAGTCTACTGCCCACAGTGCTCAGTGTGTTGACATGCTAATACTCTGTCAGTCTACTGCTCACAGTATTAAGTGTGTTGACATGCTGATGCTCTGTCAGTCTTCTGCTCATAGTGTTTAGTGTGTTGACATGCTGATACTCTGTCAGTCTACTGCTCACAGTGTTTAGTGTGTTGACATGCTAATACTCTACCAGTCTACTGCTCACAAGTGTGTTGACATGCTGATACTCTGTCAGTCTACTGCTCACAGTGTTTAGTGTGTTGACATGCTGATGCTCTGTCAGTCTACTGCTCACAAGTGTGTTGACATGCTGATACTCTGTCAGTCTACTGTTCACAGTGTTTAGTGTGTTGACATGCTGATACTCTGGCAGTCTACTGCTCGCAGTGTTTATTGTGTTGACAATGCTGATACTCTGTCAGTCTACTGCTCACAGTGTTAAACGTGTTGACATGCTGATGCTCTGTCAGTCATCTGCTCACGATGTTTAGTGTGTTGACATGCTGCTACTCTGTCAGTCTAATGATCACAAGTGTGTTGACATGCTGATACTCTGTCAGTTTACTGCTCACAGTGTTAAGTGTGTTGACATGCTGATGCTCTGTCAGTCTTCTGGTCATGGTGTTAAGTGTGTTGACATGCTGATAATCTGTCAGTCTACTGCTCACAGTGTTTAATGTCTTGACATGCTGATACTCTGTCAGTCTACTGCTCACAGTGTTTGGTGTGTTGACATGCTGATACACTGTCAGTCTACTGCCCACAGTGTTAAGAGTGTTGACATGCTGATGCTCTGTCAGTCTTCTGTTCACAGTGTTTGGTGTTTTGACATGCTGATACTCTGTCAGTCTACTGCTCACAGTGTTAAGTGTGTTGACATGCTGATACTCTGTCAGTCTACTGCTCACAGTGTTTAGTGTGTTGACATGCTGATACTCTGTCAGTCTACTGCTCACAGTGTTTAGTGTGTCAACATGCTGATATTCCGTCAGTCTACTGCTCACAGTGTTTAGTGTGTCCACATGCTACTGCTCACAAGTTTTATTTAAGTAGGACAGAGTGTGAAATCGTGTACTATCCAGCAATATGTAAATAAGAAACCCTTGAGTTGGACATTAATCCCTAATTAAACAAAATAAATCAGCTTTGAGTTATTAATCTTTATTAATAAAGGGGAATAACTTGTGTTTTTCAGCTGGCCAGGGAGATGCTGCCATTGTGGACAATGTTTCTGAATGTTGTGCCTGTGGATATGCCTCTTATAAGCTCACATTTGAGAACAACTGGTCTCATCATAATCACCCAAGAGATTTCCCTCCCAAAATATGTGAGTTTTTGGTTTGCTTCTTCAAGTCTATTGTTAAACTGGAATAAAGCCCACTTTTAAATGCAGTTGCTCTTCACGTTTGTTTAAGTATGTTTTATGTTGTTTATCAGACGAACCACTCTTACATTGGTCTAATGTTGTCGGGGCATCTCATAACAGTAACTACCGTATCTGGGCATATGGTCAGTACTCGTCCCCAGGGGTTAAACAAGTTTGTGAATTTGGATACCCTAATACAGTGGAGAGGGAACTCAAGGAGCACGTAAGTTAATCTCTTTTTCTTAAATATATTACTTATGTTTTTGTTGCTGCTTTTTTGCTGTTTTAGGTGGACATAGTTAAACGTGAGTAATGCATGTAGTGTGGGTTGAGGTCAAATATAGGTTTTAGTTCACTTATTTAGCTTTTTTACATTCTTGGTGTGGTCTTTCTTTTGTGGAGCTAAATCTACAAAGGTGTAAAAAGTATTTCAAACTATGGTTAGATATGTTACATAGACTAATCATATTTTATTTAACTTGTTTTTTATTGGAATATGTGTACACTTATTACACAACCATAACAAGGGTAGCTTATTTTCACAGAAGTAACATCCTTTCTTCAAAGACAAATGAATGATACCTGCACTGAAATATGGTAATATGAAATGATTTCACATGATTCAGAACTGATTTTTATCAAATCTCTAAATCAGTTGTAAACATTTTTTTGATTAATTTGATTTATTGAGTTATTCTCTTAAAATATCATGTAAACACTTTATTTCCTTAATGCACTGTTTAAAGACCATGTAAATACAACCCAAGGTGTATATAACTATTTATCGTTAAATGAAAAATTATAGTCTCAATTTATGAAAGTTCATTTCAGTTAGAACAATAATCAATAATGAAAAAAATTAGATGCAATATAATGTTGTTGTTTGGCTTTGGAAGAACTGAATAATTGAAGTAATTAAGTTCAAAGACATGTTCAATTGTTCCAAAGTTTCTTATGCTGGCTTTTCATTATGTTATACATAGTGTAGTGCTTTGCTTTGCTGTTTTGCAGGTTTAATTGCTTATTCCCTGTAAATATTTTTATTGTGCAGTTTTATTTGTATTTTGGTAATGTTCTAAAAAAATCTACAACAGAAGTAGCACTTGGCCTGTTTGCGATACAATTGGAAGCACAAACAATCACTACTCCAAGAAACAAGGAGTCACTGGTCTAAGCCAGTGAGTCCTATTAGCTATATGTTTCCATGGACTTGAGCCTCTTATGCCTAACTGATCAGGCAAACTATAAGTGGCAGGCAGATACAAGACAAAGCTAAACTAACCGACCTGTCATAGTTCTTTAAGAGATAAATCTATGGTCATCATTCTCCAACAATGGTTTTATCAAAAGTATTTAGTCTACCAGTAGTATAGGCAAGCTTCAGTGCTTTTAAAAGCGTTTGTTGAATTTTCCAGCTGGAGTTATGTCCCCTTATTGCAAAAAACAATATATGCTGTGCAGCAGAGTTGAAATACACAAATTTAATGACCTTAAGATATGTAATAATGGTGGCTATTCCATGACAACAGTCTATGTTTTCATTGGCTTCCTGGAGTAAGCTTAACTCATGTCTTTTCTCTTTTCAAGTCTGTAACGGATTAGAAAGTATGACAGGTATAACATGGTAGCCTTTATTCAGTATAGGCTTCGGATTCTGCGAGCAACACACTTCCTAGATATTACCTAATTTTCAGTTCCAATCCCCTTGCAGTATACATGTATTATCAAGAAATACAATTCAATAATGTATGACAAATTTAAGGGTTAGATTGGATTTAGAAAAAATATACAGGAGCTTTTATTGATATATAATTATAAAAATCAATTGAATCCGAAATCCTAACCTAACCCAAAATTTTTTTTCTACATGACATTTTGTGATTTAAATTTGTGATACCTTGGATAAATTCTACAACTTTGTGTCTCGATTTCAAACTTGTCTCCTGCAAAAGTATAGCAAGGGATGAAAAACTCAATATTAAAGGTATTCCCAAATGGGTTTTCAATCCGATTAAAAGTGACTGAATTACAAAGAAAATGCTATCAACTATCTGTAAAATAAATCCAGTATTTTATTCTGACGCTTAGAATTTGTTTTATTCACGTATAAACTTGCGACTTTTCATACAAGTTATTTGAGCTGTGACATAGGTGGGGGAAACTCCATTCAGAACAATCTGTGCCGGATAATGATGACACCGTGGTGGATAATGACGACTCCATACCGGAGATACACGAAGAATTGTTGGATAATGAGAAATAACAAAATGGCGGTCGGGTTTCTATAGATACCAGTCACTTGGCGAATTCCCCTGGTGATGTCACTCGAAAAATCACAGCTAACTCTTAATGAATGTCAGATGTTCGA
Source organism: Mopalia muscosa (assembly GCA_031763545.1). Classification (NCBI taxonomy): domain Eukaryota; kingdom Metazoa; phylum Mollusca; class Polyplacophora; order Chitonida; family Mopaliidae; genus Mopalia; species Mopalia muscosa. The sequence goes on from JARFOD010014882.1 coordinate 24,071, forward strand.
ATCCCAATTTCTCCACATGTACATCAAATTTTTTAATGAAACTAGTTGCAAATCGTTCAATGAATATTGGACTATTTTTATACGTTTTCTAGGTATGAACCATTTGGCAATACCTTTAAACCTTAATTCAAACATGGCACATTACAGTGTATACATGTATTATATTTAAACAATTAACTTGATTAAAAGTAAAAGATTAATACAAAAAAAAAAACGTTTGATAAAGTGTGCAGCCCTGATTGAAATTTTTTTCATTTGAATGCTCGGCATATCATTAATATAGTTAATCACCAGTTGTGAGTGACGGATTCAGATAAGACATGGCTGGAAACTTTTCCTCTTAAAACATGGGAATAGTGGATATTTGTTTCCAGCTGAATGTCAAAGTTTCTCCAAATGTCCCTGAATCCTGTCCAGGTCCCTGACTTTGGTCATTGTTTTGTGTCTCTTCACAGGTGTTTCTGTACTAACCTCATATTTTATATGTTCTATAGGTGTGGGCTGTAGAATTAATCCTCTGTATTTTTCTTTTTTCGCTCTTTTTTGCACGCTTTTGCTTCTTGAACCCTGACCCTCAAATCACCATGGAAACAGAAGGAACAGGTTTGCTTCATCTTTATTTCTCACCTCTTTTAGAATTATTTGTTAAAATTGATGTCAGAGAGAGAATTCAAACTGTACTGATACGAACCAATCATCATCACTTTCTACAACTCTGACTAGCTGCTATGTTTGAGTTGGCAGAGCACGTCC
>JARFOD010014883.1:0-11232 GCA_031763545.1 Mopalia muscosa
CTTTCGTGAAGAACAAATAGAGTTATTAAGAGGATAAGAAAGAGAGCCGTGGATTTCATCTACAAAATAAATAATACAATATATAAAAGACATAATTATGTTATTTAAGATCGCTGCCATACTGTCATGAGTGATGGATAAACCTTAAGGTCAGTGCGCTTAACATTTGGAGTAGGGATTATACTGCCATGAGCGATGTATAAACCTTAAAATAGGTGTGCTTAACATTAGGGGTAAGGATTATACTGTCATGGGTGATAGATAAACCTTAAGATCTATGCCCTTAACATTAGGAGTAGGGATTATACTGCCAAGAGCGATGTATAAACCTTAAGATCAGTGCCCTTAAAATTAGGAGTAGGGATTATACTGTCATGAGTGATGTATAGACCATAAGATTGGTGCGTTTAACATTCGGACTAGGGATTATACTCTCACGTGTGATGGATAAACCTTTAATCTGATTACCCAAACTAGTACCTGTATTTTGTAATAGAGAATTATGTAATGATGATAACCTTTATGTATACTTAAGATAAGAGAAAAATAAAAAGGTTTGAATAAAATAGTTCACCTCCGATTTAAGTTTAAAAATATAGTGTGGAATAGGCCTATAATTAACGATTATCACGGACATGTGCATAACAGCCTTTTAATCGGATTTGGTTATAAAAATTATAACGCACTCAAGGACCATGTTAATTGGCAATATGTTCATATCAATTTATCAAAATCAGTCTATCCCAAAAATAAAGAAGCACTTTGTCGAATATTTATCCGCATGACTATTAATAGATGGATAGTGTAAGTGTACCAGAATCAGTTCATCATTCGTCAAAATGCGAGAAATAATAACGTATATATGAATGGTAGTCTACTATAGAAGTAAAGATGAAGGTTTTGCTTGAGAATCGGGTATATTTGTATGTATTTTTGTTTTGGAACCCTCGTAAACCCACTCCGAAGCCACATCGTTTAACTCACTAATATACCTGGTGGTCCACAGACGGACTAATTCCGCGAACGGTAAATCGAAGTAGGATTAGTAAGCGCACACGCTAGAAACTATTCAAGAGAGCGGACGAGAACCAGGCAGAAGTTTAAAGAACAGGTCTACAGAGATAATGCTTAAAAAATTTCCAAACATATCCCACAAACGATCGGTACATAGACTCCAAAACACCGTTTCCAATAGTTACCTTAATGTTTTCGTCCGACTGTGCCTTGATCGAAGTTGAGAAGTTCCGAATGAAAATGCTTTCCCTCTAGACTACTTTTATACCCGTTTGCGACGTGTTTATTGGTCGTCTTTAATTTGATAAGGCTTTGTTAACAGGATATGTTTGTTTTTTCCTTCTTTTGTAGCACACTGCTGACGCGAGAAAAAAAATTAAGGATGGAACTTAATTATTCTAGTACGTGGCTGATAAATTGCAGTTTTAAAACTGCTTTTGTTTGTTATGTAAATTAATTTAAATCCAATTTCATGTTGCGGAAATAAGAGTTGTTCATCAACATATTATGACAGCTCAGAAATCAGTCTTCGGCTGACTGTTTCCCCATTTGTCATTTCCTTTGTACCAATGCATGACGAAAGCAATGGGGTTTGGTACAGTAGTTGTCATACAAATATATCTTCAAAGTAAATCCCCATATCAATGAAATGTAGATAGTCAGTATTACGCTTTAAATTGGGTAACTCAATGTAATATTGTAGAAAGACACTGTCGTTTCAACCAGCTCAGAGAGTTAGTCTCAGATTTTTTTATGGTGAGCTTCGCGCTTTGGAAACATTATTTACCAATGATGGATTTGAACATCTATCCTAGTATTGACACGACGCAAGGTTCGCAGCTGGAACTAAAAGTGACCGCTTGAAATGCCTATGTGTTTATTGCGCATACTCGTGAACCCGAGCCCTGTCTGGTGGCATGGTGTCCACTTTCCAATATCCCCTGCTTTGTGCCTTTTCGTCAGTACCCGAAGACTACACATTAGCATAGCTCTCATATTCTACTCACGGGCAGTTATCTGAAAGAGCATGTATATTGTATGGGTTGACCACGAATCGAGTAGATTTCAACTTTGCTGAAAAGTAGGTTCTGGTATTTTGAGGAGTTGTATATGACGCCTCACTGTCTGCATAACTTAGGGCCGTCTACCCAAGGCCCTAAGGGTAATTTGTTTGAAAGCAAATATATTAATGTAACAGTAAAAGACTAATAACAATTTAACAAAAGAATTAAAAACAGAACCATGGAAGAATTATATCTATTTACGCGCTTTGTACATAATTCTATTTGTCCATTGTTGGTTTTCTGTATCACTATACATCGGGCTTCGAGAAACATCTATTTGTTTATCGGGTGACCACGTGGTGAATTTAAGCCAGTGAGTGGTCAATATAAATTATCTAATTCAGCCAGTCTGCAACTGGATTCATGGTATAATCACATTTCTCAAGATTATATTTGCTAATATGTACGTATTATGCATATGTAAAATTATTTTGTTTAATATAAGTTTAGCATTTCTCAAAGTTTATTATGAACCAAACATTATATCCTTGTAAATATTATAAAATTGTTTATGTTACTATGATAACCGTGTACTATAACCATTATACACACTTCTTATTCATTATAAGCTTTGAAGTTGTACTTTAGTCGTGCTAACATATAGTAGGCGAAAGTGTTGGAAAAATTCATGCTTATTACTTCTTTCTTTCAATTAACTTTGAAATCATATTTTACAGGAGTGAACTAAATTCTTGGAAAACAACCTTGCTTAAGGAACAAAATAGCTAGTGCAGAACAGACAGGACAAACATTTTAACAACCAAATTATGTTGACCGACATTTTCAATTGCTGTTAATATAAATAATGAAAAATGAACCATAAGCCTTTCGTGATGTTTCCAATTACAGGAGGGCGTCTTTTAATAGGAGGTTAATTGGGCGCTCACAGCAAACTGTAATTCAGCTGGAGGTTGATTGGGCGTTCACAACACATTCTGATTCAGCTCGAGGTTGATTGGGCGCTCACAACAAACAGTAATTCAGCTGGAGAATGATTGAATGATTGGGCGTTCACAACAAACTGTAACTCAGCTGAAGATTGATTGGGCGCTCACAACAAACTCTAATTCAGCTGGATGTTGATTGGGCGCTCACAACAAACGGTAATACAGATGGAGAATGATGGGCGCGGACAACAAACTGTAATTCAACTGGATGATAATTGGGCGCTCACACCAAACTGTAATTTAGCTGTAGAATGATTGGGCTCTCACAACAAACTGTAATTCAGCTGGAGAATGATTGGATGCTCACAACAAACTGTAATGTAGCTGGAGAATATTGTGGCGCTCACAACAAACTGTAATTCAGCTGGGGAATGTTGCCGCGCTAACAACAAATTTAGCTGGAGAATGTTGTGGCGCTCACAACAAACTGTAATTGAACTGGAGAATAATTGGCGCTCACAACAAACTGTAATTCAGCTGGTGAATAATTGGTCTCTCACAACAAATTGTAATTTATCTGGAGAATGATTTGGAGCTCACAACAAACTGTAATACAGCTGGAGAATGATTGGACGCTCACAACAAACTGTAATTCAGCTGGAGAATGATTGGACACTCACAACAAGCTGTAATTCAGATGGAGAATGATTTGGCGCTCGCAACAAACTGTAATTCAACTGGATAATAATTGGGCGTCACACCAAACTGTAATTTAGCTGGAGAATGATGGGGCTCTCACAACAAACTGTAATTCAGCTGGAAAATGATTGAATGCTCACAACAAACTGTAATGTAGCTGGAGAATATTGTGTCGCTCACAACAAACTGTAATTCAGCTGGGGAATGTTGCCGCGCTAACAACAAACTGTAATTTAGCTGGAGAATGATTGGGCTCTCACAACAAACTGTAATTCAGCTGGAAAAAGATTGAATGCTCACAATAAACTGTAATGTAGCTGGAGAATGTTGTGGCGCTCACAACAAACTGTAATTCAGCTGGGGAATGTTGCCGCGCTAACACCAAACTGTAATTTAGCTGGAGAATGATTGGGCTCTCACAACAAACTGTAATGTAGCTGGAGAATAATTGGCTCTCACAATAAACCGTAATTCAGCTGGAGAATGATTGGTCGCTCACAACAGATTGTAATTCAGCTGGAGAATGATTTGGCAGTCACAACAAACTGTAATTCAGCTGGATAATAATTGGGCGCTAACAGCAAATTGTAATTCAGGTGGAGAATGATTTGGCACTCACAACAAACTGTAATCCAGCTGGAGAATGATTGGGAGGTCACAACAAACTGTAATTCAACTGTGGAATGATTGGGCGATCGCAACAAACTGTAATTCAGTTGGATAACGATTGGGCGATAACAACAAACTGTAATTCAGCTGGAGAATGATTTGCCGCTCACAACAAACTGTAATGTATGTGGAGAATGGTGTGGCGCTAACAACAAACTGTAATTCAGTGGGAGAATGATTGGGCGATCACAACAAACTGTAATTCAGATGGATAAAGATTGGGCGCTCACAACAAACTGTATTCAGCTGGAAAATGATTGGTCGCTCACAACAAACTGTAATTTAGCTGGAGAATGATTGGGCGCTCTCAACAAACTGTAATGTAGCTGGATAATGATGTGGAGCTCACAACAAACTGTTATTCAGCTGGAGAATGATAAGGTTCTCACAATAAACTGTAATTCATCTGGATAATAATTGGGCGCTCGCAACAAACTGTAATTTACCTGGAGGATAATTGGGCGCTCACAACAAACTGTAATTAAGCTGGAGAATGATTGGGCGCTCACAACAAACGGTAATTGAGCTTGAGAATGTTGTGGCTCTAACAACAAACTGTAATTCAGCTGGAGAATAATTGGGCGCTTACAACAAACAGTAATTCAGTCGTAGAATGATTGGGCGCTCACAGTAAACTGTATTTCAGCAGGGGAATGATTGGGCCCTCACAACAAGCTGAAAATAATTGGGCACTCACACCAAACTGTAGATCAGCTGGAGAATGATTGGACGCAGACACCAAACCGTAATTTTGCTGGATAACGATTGCGCTCTCGCAACAAACTGTAATTCAGCTGGAAAATGTTGTTGCGCTAACAACAAACTGTAATTAAGCTGGAGAATGTTGTGGCGCTAACAACAAACAGTAATTCAGCTGGAGAATGATTGGTCGCTCACAACAAATTGTAATTCAGCTAAAGAATGATTGGTCGCTCACAACAAACTGTAATACAGATGGAGAATGATTGGACGCTCACAACAAGCTGTAATTCAGCTGGAGAATGATTGGCCGCCCACAACAAACTGAAATGTACCTGGAGAATGATGTGGCGCTAACAACAAACTATAATTCAGCTGGAGAATGATTGGGTGATCAAAAGAAACTTTAATTCAGCTGGAAAATGATTGGGCGCTCACAACAAACTCTAATTCAACTAGGGAATGTTGTGGTGCTAACGACAAACTGTAAATCAACTGAAGAATGATTGGGGGATCCCACCAAACTGTAATTCAGTTGGATAATGATTCGGCGATCACAACAAACTGTAATTCAGCTGGAGAATGATTGGCCGCTCACAACAAATTGTAATGTAGCTGGTGAATGATGTGGCGCTAACAAAAAACTGTAATACAGCTGGATAAAGATTGGGCGATCACAACAAACTGTCATTTAGCTGGAGAATGATTGGGCGCTCACAACAAACTGCAATGTAGCTGGAGAATGATGTGGCGCTCACAACAAACTGTCATTCAGCTGGGGAATGATTGGGCGATCACAACAAACTGTAATTCAGCTGGAGAATGCGTGGGTGCTCATAACAAACTGTAAAGTAACCGGAGAATGGTGTGGCGCTCACAACAAACTGTAATTCAGCTGGTGAATGATTGGGCGCTCACAACAAACTGTAATTCAGCTGCGGAATGATTTGGCGATCACAACAAACTGTAATTCAGCTTGAGAATGATTGGATGCTTACAAAAAACTGTAATTTAGCTGGAGAATGATTGGGCGATCACAACAAGCTGTAATTCAGCTTGAGAATGATTGGAGGCTTACAAAAAACTGTAATTTAGCTGGAGAATGATTGGGCGATCACAACAAGCTGTAATTCAATTGGATAAAGATTCGGCGATCACAACAAACTGTAATTCAACTGGAGAATGATTGGGCGCTCACAACAAACTGTAATGTAGCCGGAGAATGGTGTGGCGCTCACAACAACCTGTAATTCTGCTGCGGAATGATAGGGCGATCACAACAAACTGTTATTCAACTTCTTCAGTAGGAGATGAAAAAAAAAAGAAAGATTTAATGATCTTTGTTACAATATTAAACTATACTTTAAAGAGACAGCAATACCGGACAGTGCATTGTGACGTTCAACAGAATGGATCAGTCAAACATTTTTTTTAATAACGAAGTACTGTTCCACTGTGAAGTACATCTAGGTTACATAACAAACAGAAACCTGTTGGCTAAGGACTGTATCCATCCGTATTATTGGGGACCTACCAACCAACCAACCACCCTGTGATCTACACTCCCTGAACTTAATTTCTAACCGCTGCCAACTTAATTTCAACTTAAGATATGTGAGTATTTTTTTTTATTTTTTTTATGTGAGGATAAAAAATTAGATTGGGTGACAGAACTTACCATTTTAGGAATCATTTTTTTACTGTGTATTTCAACCAAATAAGTTCAATTATTTACAGAGAAAAGTTATTAGGCCTACATCTAGAACTAAAAAAAGTCTTTAGTGCTACCCAAAATTAACACATTTATTTAATGTCCTCGAACATCCACCAAAATTATACAGAGAGGGAATAGAATCTGCTTTATTTTACGTTATGTGTAATGGTGGTTGTGATCGTATACAGAGAAATACACTAACACAAAACTATGACAAAGGGGGGGTTGAGGATGGTCAAAATTTAGATTTTTTAAAAGCGCTGAAAAGATCTTGGATAAAAAAATATTGTTTAGTTCTCCATATTGGACAACTATAGATAAAATCATGTTTAGTAACACACCATCAATTTGGACTGTTGGAAGCAATTTAATACGAAATACTGTTTAAAATACAGACAATCCATTTTGGAAAGATGTAGTACGTTCATATTATGAGTTTATTCAAAAGATCGATCCAAAAACATTAAAAGGACATTTTAGATGAACCGTTATGGTTTAACCATCCCCTTAAACATAGTTTATGTATCTCAAACTGGTACGATAATATGGTTAAACTTGTTAGGGATGTAGTAGAGGAAGGGCAATTTGTAAGTTGTGGAAATTTAAAGAAGAGATAGGGGATTAAAGGCACATTTCTTGATTACGAGCGCTTAAAAAGACCTTTCTCCAACAAATGGCAAGTTATGATCCCACTAAGTAGGGAATTTAACAATTATAACCCGGCTATGAGTATTGAAACGAAAGTTCTGTTACAACATAGAAAAAGCTGTCACATGTTCGACATTTTAAATGATTCAGACTTTACTTATACAAGGCTATAAATGAGTGGAATGTTATTTTACAAAACAATGAAATAGATAGAAAAAACAAAAAACACCTATTCTTGTTTTGTCCAGTTACAAGAAATTTTTGGATTAAATTAGAACAGTGGTTTGGACTTTTGCTAGGAGAATCTGATAAATTAAGCAATGTTTCAATAATATGTTGATTTAGTTTCTGTACATGTAAAAAATATAGCATTAATATTAGCAAAGAAATTTATATATAATATGAAATTTTATTACCAACGTCTCAACTTTCAGCTGTTTCTGCACTCAGTCTTGGAATATTTCAGAATGCACATAACAATTGCGCAAAAAAAGAAATAAATCCAACCAATTTAGGATAACATGGAACAACTTATACAACTATTAGCTTTCCGGCATTATGAGAAAGCTTCACATCTTGGTTGTTTCAATTTTTGTTGGAATTCACCGCCGTCGTCATATAAGTGTAATACCTTTAAGGACGGCGAAAAACACCAATCAATCCTTAGGAAAACTGGTTTGACTAATCCAAATGTGTGTCGTTGCTATTAGCTCTTAAAGAGAAAGGTGGGTTTCTTTTAGTTAAACCCGTTATCAAAGAAACAGTTTATCCACTTCTCAATGGTCATATCCTATTTTCCCACATAGCTTTAAAATATATATATAGTGTATACTTTAATGAAATCTCTACAGGGTGAGATAAGAAAATGTTTACAAGGCTGAAAGAACCCACCTGTTTAAAATAGATCACGAACAATTTGTGAATGTACAATACATTAATCTATTTAGTCAATTCAAAGTATGCTTATTTGTCCGAATGAATGTTTGTAATATTTGTTCTGTATATTACATGTTGTCTCGATGTAATGTTTATGTATGGCTATGTCCTGTGTGATTTTAGTATAATAAAAAAATATTTAAAAAATAAAATAAAACAAATAAAAATAATTTCTACCCGCCCCTAAATTGATTTCTATCCACCCGGAATAAATTTCCAATGAATGGGTATAAAAGAATTTCAGGCCATGTAAAAATTACCTTCGGGGAGAGTGAAAACTAATTTTAAGAGGGTAGGAGTTTATTTCGGCCGGGTAGAAATCAAATTTGGGAAGGGTTGAATTCCATTTTTGGTGCGGGTAGAAATTAATTTCGGTCAGTGTAGAAATTTTTTTAAAAAACGATACAAAAAAAGAAATCCATGTTGATTATGGGCCGCCGTACATAGAAGATTGACTTTCCAAAATATGCCTTAACCGTAATCGTTGTTTCGTCCTATTGCGGATTATGTGTGAGGTAACTTTTCGAAAATATGCAATTAATTTCGAAAAGAATATTTTTAGGATAATGTAAAGTACAATAAGCCTGAGGTGCTAACTAAACTTATACAGTTGTTTGCTAAGGCACTTATCGACTGACCCAGCAATTTAGTAAGACCGCACGTGCTCTTAATGATACGAAAGTTGTAAAATGGTTCCCTTTATGAAACAAGAGAAAACAACTTTGTAAAGGAAAAAAATATATTTTGCTTGCGACAATACTGATTTATAAGTGCGGTTTGAGTTAAAGTGATGTTAGAGATAAATTTACAGGAAGAATGAGTTGTGTATTAATCTGAATTATTAATGACTGGTGGAGCTCACAAAGACTATTATAGGCGTATGCCATTTATACTAGCAGTTAACAATACACTCATATAAACTTGTCAGTATAAAAACTTACATGTTTATATGTAAAATGCTTCCGCCAGACAGGCTTGCGGTTTCAGTTGATGGAGTTTTAACAATATCAAATAAAATAGTCATATACGCATTCATAAATCAAATGATTGTACCACTTACAAACATTGTATATCCGGAATATAATGGCATACCGGGTACAAATACAATATTTATTTCGAACTATGGCTCTAATCATGCTTATTCTTGATTGTCTACACTCTTAGAAAAAATGGTTCTATGTGGAACCAATAAGGGTTCTTTAGCTCATGGCTGTGGAGGAACCTTTTATTCTGTATGCAACCTTTTTGAATTGGTTCTATAAAGAACCGTTTCAAAACGGTTCTATATCAAACTATAAAGGGTTCCATACCGAACCATAAAATATTCAGCTTATGGTTCTGTACCGAACCATATAAATATAGTTCTGTATAGAACCCTATCCAAACAGTTCTTTATCGAACCCTTTCAAGACCGTTCAATATAGAACCATTCAAAACGGTTCTATATGTAACCATAAAGGGTTCCGCACCGAATCGCACCGGGTTCTATTAAGAACTATAATAGCTTCTTCAGCTTATAGTGAAAAGCACTGTATGGTTCTTCTTGGAAAACTTCTTTATGTGTTTTAAACATAACATTTTATTAAGGATCTGGTTTACCACGTTCACTCACACATGTGTCTCCAAGTGGCACTCAATCCTTGTATAATTTTAATGATTTTTCTCCAAGACATCAGTTAACGTTTGTTTCCACGCAAGAATATTTTATATATGAGTTAAATAAGCCGATCTTTAAAGATAAACACAATTTAGTATCATTTCATGATGTTTCATTTTTATATAACCCTATAGAATAGTATAGAAGCTGAGATGGGGTTGTTTGGTTTGATCATTTCTATTTGTTTTATTAATTCAGAATCCTAAAAAAAAACATGGACAAATACATATTATGTTCTTTAAGTTATTGTGACAATCCACTTATACAAACTAAACATCTATCAGTATGAAAACAACTGACTATAATAAACTAAACAAAATGTGATGTGCAAACGCATTTACTACTATTGTCACGATACTATTTTCGCGTTTGGTATAAACAAATACAAATTCTGACATTTGATTTTTTTAAATAAAAAAATCAATTAATTTGGTACTACTGTATAATATAAATACAATGTAACTAGTACATGATACATGCCTTCACACAAACATCAATAATAATCCTTGTATCAATCTAATAGCATTAGTAAAATTATAAAGCAATCAATCATAACAAGACATTAACCCTCCGAAAGGTTGAACATTCTTTTTTATAAAGAGTGGTCAGATCATTGGTATAAAAAGTAATGCATTTATTAATAATAACCATCAATATACAAAACAAAGGATTTGACTAACATCATCTTTGTTAACTACAGAAAAATGATCTTTATTGGTGTTAATTGCGAGATTATACGTCATGCAAAAATAAAAAAATATAACAATATATATAACTACTATATTAACTACTAACATCTTAAATGGTTTACAGTAACTTAACTAGTAAATCTCAAAGATTTTTGTAAGGACTTAGAATAATCTTGACTGTCTAGACGAGCCCGTAGAGAGTGTGATGAATCGCGATGCGTTTTGCAGTTAAGAAGCAGATGGTCTGCAATTAATGTTTGAAGCCATATGTTTAAGTTTGTAAGAAACGAAGCATCTGCATCTATGTTGAACATTTTCTTCATATTACCAAAAAGCTGAAATGTAAGAAAATCAATTATTAATTTAATCGCAAGTTTACTCTAACACTATAATATAAAGTTTTTAAATGGACTTCTAAATACACCAACAATTCAAATGGGCCATTATCGCTGTGTCCAGAAATGCCCACTCCAATTAATATGTTTCACGGTCATTCCATAAATACATGAAACATCCCCTACATTGAACATATACAGGACTGTCTATTTCTCAATGT
>JARFOD010014894.1:0-11231 GCA_031763545.1 Mopalia muscosa
TCTTTACGTGCTATGGCCTGCAATTGGCCAATTTGTATTATTTTAAGGATGAAAGGTCGACAACCGTAACTACATAATACATCACTGACAAGACATTGATATATGTGTGATATGTGCATTAAGGTGCACTACTGGCTTAGTTCTCATTCATTCTAGGCAAAACATTACGTGACTTAAAGATAACACGTTGACTGACTGCCTGCACATTACAAGTAACGCGAGAAAGTATGAGAAAAGCCAATCGTGCACCGAACTCGATATGTGTTATGGAGACATTACCAATGACTTAAAAGTGTGACGTGAACAAGTCTCTTTTGGAGTTAACTTGCGACCCGTCAAGATGGCCTGTTCAGGTCAGAATACAGGTATCAAATCGAATAAACCAGACCCTGGAGGCGGATTACAAGCTAAAGCGAGAAGGATCAAATTTTTTCGAGACTACTTATTAAGAGCACTGATTGTGTGTTTCTTAATCAATGTCAATGTGTTTTCTGATTCATATAGTGTTATTAGAACATGTAGTTACACTGAAAAGGTTAGTATAATACACAAGTAGTGGAATTTCGGACACAGAAATAACACTGTTGCTCGACGTTTCGACACTTTATTTTGGTATCATCAGGAGAGAGGAAAATGGCAAATAGTCAACAATATATAGAATACCTTAAAGCAACAATACAAAGATCATATGATGAATGGTGATGGTATGAACAGGCGGTGAAGAGGTTAAGCAAAACAAGTTCAGAAGTGGATCCGAGGCCATGGTTTAGATTAGTTCACGGACTTTGGTGCTATTAACAAATACAGGTTACGGTTTTATACCGGTCCTAATTTGTCATCTGTCGTCATATTGATTAGACTGGCATGGAAAAAAGCCCGCTGCGCTGATTTGTTTACAAGCCCCCATACCAAGCAAAAGCAGCAAACCAACACATGGACTGTAGCTACACAAAAGCCAGTGGTATCACATTATTTCACTTTTTGTGGTCAATAATGAAATGTTTCCACTTTGCTACACCTGCCTTTCTGTGTAATATCTGCCTTTCTGGCAAGCATGTCCGCTTTTAAATGCAATCGAAGGGTAGCAGAAATCAGGCTCAGACTGTCAGTACTTTCAATGCTGTATACACGATTGATGGATGATGATCCCCCGCAATATATTTAATTGGTTAACATCTGACAGGGGGGTAAATTGTGTTTTGTCTTCTATCTACTCTCCGCTTTCATTTCCTTTGCAACAGTGCAGTCCCTATTAGTTTTAAAGAAAATCGTTTACCATTGGATCATAAAAATAAACTTATTTATGAGTTTTTACGTTATTTAGAGGTACATTTTTTCCTTAAAAATCACCATGTTTTCCCTTGTAAGGAGTTTGACCAGACTTTAGTGAAAGTCATGCAAGGCGTGTTATCACGAACATCTTCATGTCATCACCATTATTATTTTCCTAGAAATATAAAACCCTATTGATTGTAGACCACCTTACTCACTTTTAATGATATCAAAATAACGGATAGAAACGTTGAGAAAACATGAAGTTCTTTATGTTTCGAATTTAACTATACTTCTGTGTTATTATCTAAAGTTTAAATTTGTTGATTTTTTTTATAAATAACTATGTTTTTAAGCTTCGTAAAAAGAAATACAATTTAACTATAGCAGAATACGTTGATTGTTGCTATTTATAATTTGTCCTGTTGATTATTTTGTGATATCATTTAGTTTGATAATTATTTTAACTGAATTGTTTAATTCAGTTAAAATAATTATCAAAGTACCATCCGTAATGAGCAGTCTTGGGATTGCAGTTATACAAAGTCCAAAATACCGTTATTGACAATTGTCAAGGAATAGGATGACCAGTCATGCCATTGGAGCATTTTTGATTTAAGTGAAACCTTGAAAATATATAATTGAATCCCTTACTTTTGAACTTAGAAACCGGCTGTTTTGGGATTAATATCCTAAAAACACAAAAAAAAATTAATAGCCAATAGGAAATCAATACCATCATACAGGCTCAATACAATCTTTAATTCGTAACCACAAGTTAATTTCACTTAAGTCAGAACTTGTTTCGTGAAATCGGGAACCTAGACTTGTGTATTTAATGTTGAAGACCAGAACGTCTTTATTTGGTAATTTCATGTGGATGTGCGTTCATAACGACGAATGTTTTACAATCTCAGTGAACGAGTATCAGCTATGGTACTACCAGTACGTTATCGATCTGGTCCCAGTGACATAAGGGCACTTTTAGGGCATAGTTCGCTAAACTTCTTCTGAATGCAACATAGATGCACATGCCTGGTCTAAAACCGATACGTCACTCACAGTTTATCCGCTGTTGTCACCAGAGTAAGCTCTTGAAATTTGACATTGAAACGGCCATAAACCTGTCTGATTCTTCATATATACAGTATACAATTGGCTTTCAAGGAAATTTTATGATTGTATACAAGACTGAATCCTTATTAAACTCGATAAAACATTGACAAACTGCATGGTGCCTCTCTTGGAGGAAAACGGCATTTATCTTAGCAGCGGCTGGAAACACAATACAGGTCTAACAAGTCCCTATACGTCATGAGCGTTATTTGATAAAAACTATCTTTGAATAGTCCTGTCAGTGTAGGCCCATATTGTGTTGTTTTTTGTTTACATGTATATATATACGCTGCGAGATCTATATTGATTGTTACTGTTGTATTGTGAGATAACTAAACCGAGTTCTGTTATTTCAGTGAAGTGCCTCTGTCCGTGTATCGCTCCATGTCTGCAGTGTGTCGTGGATGCTGTACTATGGCTGGTAAAATTACCGATAAAATTCTTACGGTGGGTTGCGGGAAAGAAAGAGGAGGACAACCCGGAAGAAAAGACAGCTGTCAAGGCGGAGGAAGGGACTTCAAATTACGGGAGTACCGGTACTGAGGGAGAGGCAGCAGAAAGCACCGCTACACCAGAAGAGAAACCAAAGACAGAAGAGGAAAGCAGTAAATAAGGAGAATCATTGGATTACAATCTTGAAACAATAATTTATAGCATATGTACCCAATACAGAGGTTTAACAAACTTAAACAGTTTTTAGCTTTTAAGAAAAACTCATCATAAATAGGCATTATTCTTGAACGATGAGTGTATCAAAATGTCTGTGATAAAATACATTATCTTCTTTAGCGTTAACGATCTGTTAAAATAATACTTACCGATATCTTCGTGAAGGAGTTAAGCTTTAAACAAATAGTCAATTTATTGACGTATTAGAACACATTTGTGGTTGTTATTTTCTTCTATTTTTAGTCACAAATAAAATGTTTTAATGTCCAACTTTTGTGATAAATCTGTGCTGTGCCATTGTGAAAAGTTTCGAACGGGTTAAGTGTGATATTACAACAGAGGTACATCGCAACATTCTAACTTCAGTCTATGTAACTTTTTGGAGTAAGACAAAGATTTTACGAGTTCTCTCTTAATTCTGGATTTCAACTGTGGAAAAGCCTTCTTTCCTTTGACAATACACTCTTGAAATACGCAAGATTCTATCTGTATGTGGGCTGTATTGGATGATGTGCGTAAACACTGTACATTATACCTGCAAGTGAAATGTTGATCGCGAGCGAGGGACGAGGCATATGCTATATACATTGTAACCATGCTCTGGAATAAAGCAGGTCTACTGCTTATTTCTTCAATTAATTAGTTATATATAATTTATGTTATATGAGTGACAATGGGTATATATAAACAAACAACGAACAGTAGTATGTTCCGGAGATCGTTTCCATAAAACAGTTTTATAATATCTAAATCTGATTGGAAATGTCATCAGGGGAGTCCGCTGACAATTCTCCTGGGAGGCGCAAACCATTTTTTCTTTTTGGTATATGGTAATCCTGTGTCTTTACGGTCTGCAGTTTAACACTACCAAAGAAATTATCTTATTAATTCTGAAGTAGAATTTTAGGTTGATGAAAGTTGTCCATGCAATTATTTAGTTTGTAACCAAATACATCTAAATTCAATTTGGATCAATTGAGTAAATTAACAATTTCTCAATAGTCAAGTTAGCAACATAACCTTTTCTGGTGTCAATACAGCGGCTTACTATAAAGGAGTATCTAGATTACTGTCAACAAACAATGACAAGATACAAGAGCAGTACTGTAGGCTTAACAAAGTCAATGGACAGAGTGTGAATAATGATCAACACATTACAACATCATATCGATTCAAGCCTTCAAACCAGTTTCCGAGTTAAATCAACTGAAAAAAAACAAACGAATATGCGATACACAGAGCATAATTCAAACATATTTACAGAACATATCACAAAGGCACCCACAGAATGGATTTCATTCACAAAATCTCATTCAAACACAATAACAGAACTGATATTGAAACAAATTCACATAACTAATAACATACTTATTCACAGAATTGAATCCAAACTCAATCACTGAACTGAATTGAAAAACATTCACAGAACTGAATTCAAACACCTTGCCAGAATCTAATTCAAACACATTAACAGAACAGAATTCAAATTCACTCATTGAATAATAACCCTTTCACAAAACTGGATTCAAGCTCATTCATAGTATTGATGAATTTGTTTGATTGGGGTTTAAATTAGTACTTATGGTTGTTTCATTCATGTTAAACAGAAGACATTCCAGCTCAATGGAACCAGACTTCAAAGCCACTGACAGCAAATTCAGATAAAACAAGGCAATATAAAGACATTACAAAACAGATTGACTGCCACTGGGTTTCAAGAGTATAGTTCCATGTTAGGGCAACAAGAAACTACATCCCAACTGTCTGCTTAAACAAATTCACAGAACCATATTCAAGCCTATTCACAGACCTGAATTCAAACTCATTCACAGAATTTAAACCTATTCACAGAACTGCATTCAAACTCATTCACAAAACTAAACTCAAACCTATTCACAGAACTAAATTAAAACTCATTCACAGAACTGAATTTAACTTCATTCACAGAACTGAATTTAAACTCATTCACAGAACTGAATTCCATCTCACAGAACTGAATTCAAACTAATTCACAGAACTGAATTCAAACTAATTCACAGAACTCAAACCTATTCACAGAACTGAATTTAAACTCATTCACAGAGCTGGATTCAAACTCATTCACATAACTGAATTCAAACTCATTCACATAACTGAAATAAAACTCATTCACAGAACTGAATTAAAACTCATTCACAGAGCTGAATTCAAACTCATTCACAGAACTGAATTCCATCTCACAGAACTGAATTCAAACCAAATTACAGAAGTGAATTTAAACTCCTTCACAGAACTGAATTAAAACTTATTCGCAGAACTGAATTTAAACTAATTAAAAGAAGTGAATTTAAACTCATTCACAGAAGTGAATTGAAACACATTCAAAGAACTGAAGTCAAACTCTTTCACAGAACTGAATTCAAGCTTATTCACAGAACTGAAATCAAACTCATTCAAAAAACTGAATTCAAACTAATTAAAAGAAATGAATTTAAATTCAGTCACAGAACTAAATTCAAACTCATTCAAAAAACTGCATTCAAACTCATTCAAAAAAACTGAATTCAAACTCACAGAACTAAATTTAAACTCATTCACAGAAGTGAATTCAAACCCATTCACAGAACTGAATTCAAACTCATTCAAAAAAGTGAATTGAAACTCACAGAACTGAATTTAAACTCATTCACAGAACTGAATTCAAATTTATTCACAGAAATGAATTCAAACCCATTCACAGAACTGAATTCAAACTCATTCAAAAAACTCAATTCAAACTCACAGAACTGAATTTAAACTCATTCACAGAACTAAATTTAAACTCATTAAAAAAAGTGAATTTAAACTCACAGAACTGAATTTAAACTCATTCAAAGAACTGAATTCAAACTCATTCACAGAACTGAATTCAAACTTATTCACAGAACTGAATTCAAACTCATTAAAAAATGTGAATTCAAACTCACAGAAATGAATTTAAACTCATTCAAAGAACTGAATTGAAACTCATTCAAAGAACAGAATTCAAACTCATTCACAGATCAGAAATCAAACTCATTCACAGAACTGAATTTAAACTCATTCACAGAACTAAATTTAAACTCATTCACAGAACTAAATTTAAACTCATTCACAGAACTGAATTCGAACTCATTCACAGAACTGAATTTAAACTCATTCACAGAACTGAATTTAAACTCATTCACAGAACTGAATTCAAACTCATTCACAGAACTGAATTCAAACTCATTCACGGAACTGAATTTAAACATATTCACGGAACTGAATTTAAACTCATTTACAGAACTGAATTAAAACTCATTCACAGAACTGAATTTAAACTCATTTACAGAACTGAATTCCAAATCATAGAACTGAATTCAAACTCATTTATAGAACTGAATTCAAACGCATTCACAGAACTGAATTTAGACTCATTTACAGAACTGAATTCAAAATCATAGAACTGAATTCAAACTCATTTATAGAACTGAATTTAAACTCAATTACAGAAGTGAATTCAAAATCATAGAACTGAATTCAAACTCATTTATAGAACTGAATTCAAACTCATTCACAGAACTAAATTTAAACTCATTTACAGAAATGAATTCAAACTCATAGAACTGATGGATTTAGTTAACACAAAAGCTTAACCAAATAGTCCTATGAATAGATTCAAACACCACCTCACAAGTTGAATTGATTTGTCTGGGGTTTAACACAGTACTTTAGGTTATTTCACTCATATGATAACCTGGCAAGACAAGACAGGACAATCACAGTAAATAATACAAATATATCACAAACAAATCTGCTACAGGATGTCCCATAGTTTTGAGCACCAGTTCAAGAGGTTTGTTTGATTGGGGTTTAACATTGTTCTCAAGGGTATTGCACTTATATGACAACGGATTGTCCACTTCACAGTGCTCTTTGCCATATTATATACGAAAACCAAGAGGAAACCTCGTAAAAACCAACCTCCACGATTGCAAGAGCCACATCTTGTGACTCACTCATATACTTGATGGTAGACAGACGGACTCGTTCACGGTACATTAAAGTAGGCTGTAAAAGTGAACTCAATTACTACTAAGCCACCTCGGTGGGCCCCAGTGCAAGAGGAGAAACTCAGTCACAGAACATAATTCAAACTGGATCAAAGAATTAAATCCAAACACAAGAAATAGCTTCAATTAAAGTCAGTGATAAGATAATGTTTCATATTATCACTCTCAAAATAAATAAGTTGACAAATTTGTTAGACTACTATTTTTATTCACTTGTGTCATATTTTAAAATCCAGCTCTTTGTTTCTTTGAAATGATTTAATATTACAATTAAAATGAGATGCCGAAACTCTTTTTCTTCTGGTTATGATTGTTTGAAACAAACAAAATACAATGTTTTTTTTCTTCTTCTATAATCTTGAGAATGCTGATGTTTTAGGATTACCATCCTGGGCCTCCCTCTTCTATTAAGTCCCACAAATAATTGGTGATAAAAAACTGAGAATTCTGTTTCCTGCTCAAAGAAAATGGTTTCACGTCTCCTTTGTTACATACATCTGTTTAAAAAGTATTAAGGATGATTAATGATTCATTTTTCCCTAAAATGACCTACAATATATACCATAGAACGTCTATAAGATGACCCAAGCATTGCCCACACTAAATTATACTTCATAAAATAAAACACTGATGAGCAAATTAGTTTGTTGAATTTGGGTTTAAAGTTGTGTTCAAGTTTATACCAGCCCGATGGGATTGATTGATTGGGCTTTAAATCAATAATAAAGGTTATTTCACTTACATGACAGGAGCCTGCCCAATGGGTGAAAGAAATCATCTTCATTGACAAATAAGACAGGATTGGAAAATACAGGCAGAACTGCCTACCCGTGAAGAAATATATGAGATAGAAAATTGTTGTTTCAGAGTATTTTGTTACCATTTTGTGTACAGCACAGAATATTAATAGCACAGAATATTCATTCATCCGTGTATTTTGATGGCATTTTGGTGTATTTCACATTATGTGTACAAAATACTCCAGAATACACCGGGTAGGCAGGTCTGTACAGGACATAATACATAGTACAGACTATTTTATTCTTCGGTTTTATGGGCGATGTGTTGTTCGTTTGGATGGACAGGGGAAGTCTGTGGTAGTTTAAAAGGATACATCCACTGACATCATCAGGACTACTGTCATACTGCCATCTAATCCGACATATCATGTTATACAGGTTCAGGTCATATCTGTAAAACATGAAAATAAACCATGACGCATACAAACAGACGGTACCAAATTATTCACATATCCAACCACACAGGTAACAAACCAGTTTGCAGGCAATAAAAGTTTGCCCCTCGAATATCGCTCTACCTGTAAATTATTTGCTTTATGCAAATTACCTTAAATTCAGTTTTGAGGCTAGTTCCCGGTGGAAGGGGGGTGTTTTGAATTCACCAAAAAAATAGCAAGCAAGTAGGCTATATCATTTTATGGGACCAAGTCTTCACTAGATCATGTTTTGCCTTCCCTGGGTCCAGTCGATCTCAAAACCAAACAGTCAGTCTATCAGAACCATGGCGAAACAAAGGAGTTTATATGGGAATGTCGTTGCCGATAGAAAATTACCAATATTCCTGAGACATTTGAGCAAATCAAAAAAACAAAAACAAGCCAAGTCAAAGCTCATGGTTCATGGTAGAAAAAGCAAATATTATTCTTTTCAGCGCATTTTAAAGCCAGACTGTTTACAATAAAACAATATGTGCAAACGGAGGAATGCGTCAATCAAGCTACCTCAATAGGCTAAAGCGATACTGACACAAATAGTTGAAAAACAAAACTTGCCCCTTATCGCAATGTACGGCATTTGTACAATAGGTCAAAGCTTACTATAGAAGAGATTTATGACACACAAATACAATCGACTGATTGGCCATTCATGGAAAATTTCACTACGTGTGTTCAGGCCGGCAACAGCAATTATGATGCCCGATGCCATACGGCAGACAGAGTCACTCGGATCAAACATATTTAATAATTTCGGCTGATTTTTAATGGCCAGTGATTGCATGCCAAAGTGTTCACTGGCGAATTTCTGGCAATCAGATCACCACAATCAAGCGATTATATTCGCTTGTGTCGTTTGTCCCCACATTACGCTAAAGAAGTTATATAATTGTACATATGGCAACCTTGCATAATAAACAGCTTTAATGTTTAATAGGGGACAGAAGTCTCGCTGAGAATCTGAGTGATTCAGAGTTTCAGGCTCGATTTGAAGGCCAATCTTTTAACATCAGAGTAAAACTACTTTCTCCATTTCTGCAATATATTAATTTATTAAACAAATAACACAAACTCACTTGAACTAATACTTAACTCGATCAAAAAACATGGATTCAAGCCAAATTTGACATTTAATCTACGTTTTTTTTGAAAATTCGTAAAGTAACTTGTGTAGATGATGTGCACAGCTGTAAAGCAGGTCATTAAAATCAGTAAACAAATCAAGTCAAATGTTGTTGATGGAAGAGTTCTGTCCCTTTAATATTCTAAGCCATCTATGTCTAATTACTGGAGAAAAAAACTCTTCAGTTTTATATTTAGTTTTTATTGATAGATACTATACATTTGTTTGTTTGATTGGTTGGTTGATTGATTGGTGTTTAACGTCGTACTGAAGGGTAGTTCACTTATATGACGGACAAAAATATAGAACATCACAAACAAATCTGCTTCGGGTTACCCTTTAGCTCTCCGAACACCAGGGCAACAGAAAGCAACCTCTTTTTCTCGCCTCCTACGATCAACCTCACCGAGGAAGCCGAGGGAGTATTGTTCAGGGCCATGGCCCATCCACTTCCTCATGGGGCTAGATATAGTAAGCGTTTAACATGCAAATGAAATTATTTATTACATGTATGATAAATTAGGTATTGTTGATGTTCTCATATATTTAAGTATAACTATTTTTCTAAGAGACACCTTTGCCATCCACATCATTGTGACCAGCTATGAATTGGTGTTGGTTTAATTCATAGACAGGTTTTTTCTTATAATATTTTTTGAGATAGAATCCACCCAAACCAGGAAAGTTTTGTCAAAAAAAATGAAACAAAATTCCCAGGTGGTAGAAGTCTCCCTTGATAAACTTATTTGTTTTTGTTACACCCGAGAAGTGTTTATCTTATTAGATAAGCCTAGTTTTTCAAATCTCATTTCTGCAATACTCTGGTGGATTTATTCCTAATCAACACACTTATTTAAATAGCACATTGGTAGCATTATTCTAGTTTTGTACCGTTAAACTCCAATCAAACAAACAATCTATGTTTGTACCCAATTTTTGGTAGCACTTTGATGGTATTATTCTCAACAATTATCTTATTTAGAGAACACACAGGTGGGATTTCTCTATTTTGTACCTGATTTTTGGTAGTACTCTGGTGGTATTATTTTCAATCAATTATCTTATTTAGAGAACACACTGGTGGGATTTTTCTATTTTGTGTCTGATTTTTGGTAGTACTCTGGTGATATTATTCTCAATCAATTATCTTATTGAGAGAACACACAGGTGGGATTTCTCTATTTTGTACCTGATTTTTGGAAGCACTTTGGTGGTATTATTTTCAATAGTTTCTCTCTCCTCTGCCAGTTTATTCTGTAGTTTATCCAATTCCTCAATCTCTTTCTCAACCTGTGAACACTGTTCTTTTAAAACTGTTTTGTCTCGCTCTGTTTTAGACCTTTGACCTTCTAAATCAGCCTCTCTCTGAGCATACTCAGCTTCAGCTTCACTGAGTGACAGATTCTTCTTGTCCTCTTCTACCAAAGAACACAATGCTGGCAACAGAAAAGTGTGAGAGTCAATGATCAATGAGATGATCCTGACTTATTAGTTATTCAAGTAAATTCCACCATTACTAATGAGGCTTGTTGTATCTAACTTGCTGAGTGCCAATACAGTTAAAACAAGAGATCTATGAATGGATCTTGACGTCCAAACTGTTAAGATAGCTTGAAAAGAAGGGTCTAAGAGGGGACAGATTCACGATTTGATTTTCCGTCTTGTGCCTAAGCCAGTATAGGAAGAGCTGTGTTTACTAGGTATATTAAAAAGTTAGACAGACATTACATGGATCAAAACCAAAACCTGCAAAACTAGACCATGA
>JARFOD010014905.1:0-11231 GCA_031763545.1 Mopalia muscosa
CAGAAAAATTGACTTGCCCCACTTAAAAATTTGGTTGCCCCGGGCTCCAGGAACGTCTAATTTTCAAGCCCTGAAGTTGTAATCAATTTATAAACTAGTCTCATTAATGTAAGATGCCTTCGGCTTTTTCTTCATTGAAAGAACTCATCAAATCTGCTTGTTCTAATTCCGACATTATTCTAATATTTTTTGCATTATGAGCTATTCCTGCTCTAAATATTGATTTATTATTTTTCCAGATCAGTCCCATGTACTCATTGTTTATTCATAAATGTAGTTTGACTACTTTGCCAGGAGATGAATACAATTTACACTTGTGTGTGATGTAGTATTTCTGACTTAGATCCTGTTCATCAGTTTATGTGTCCTCGGTTAAATATTTATTATATATAGCTTGACATGATCATTACTACAGGCAGTACAATATAATATCAACATGTTGTACAAATATTTCTAGAGTAATTTACACACTAAAGGCTGTCCAAATTGACACCCTGAATTGATCAATTGGCTAAATGGGAAAGGCTGTTTTAAGAAATGTTAACATTCGGGAGATAGAGAAACCCAGTTACTTAAAAAGTAATAAAAACTTAGCACCACTGTTCATAGGAACAGTCTCCCAATGGTTATGAAAACTTAATTTAGGAGGACCTATTTGCAGGTTTCTCAAAGTGTTTGCAGTCTTAGTCTAAATTTTCACTTCACCACTGTGTTTGATAAATTTTTTCATCTGCGGTTATAATATGAAGTAATTTTGTTTTATTTTTCACAAGGGCACATTTATGTATTTAAAAAATCAGCAAACCAGGGGGTTGCCCCCAAAAACTTTAGAGCCAGAGGACTGAATTTAAGGTTATGCCGGAAAAGATTACAGTACAGGCCTGACCGTTCAATTGATGTACATGTACATGTATGGATAACTTAATATTTTTACTAAGGGATTTAAGGTGACAGGGGTTAGCATGAGTACTCCTGTGAAGCAAACTTGTACTAAATAGTAATACATTTTATGATTGAATTTACATACAAATATATGTACATTCAATTTTGATTATTTGAACAAGTTTGAGAGAGATACATGTACATCATACAGCAGGCCACACGGTGACATATCTTTACAGGAGGATCAATTTGAAAAGAACAGATTTACAAGTCCAAGTGTCAGCTTTAGGATCTGGGAGTCAAAGGATCACCTCTCAGAGGATGTGGAATTCAGAAAACAATAACAGCAGACTGTCTCTGGGGAAAAATGGATTTATTCATAAGAAGTCGACCAGGAGATGTAGAGGGGCTAGTTGAGCAAAGACTGACAAAGCATTTACTCTGTATCCATTCAACACTCATCCAAAATTCCGGAATTCTGAAGCCAAAATTGACAGCCACTCAAACGATTTTATTTGTCTTCATTATACCAGGCTTATGCAAACCAAGGATTCATATTTCCAGTTCAATGTAAAAAAGTAAATCAATACGATACAAAAGTTAAAAACAAGATCATATCATAATCAAAGACTTTGGTCTTGATGTCACTCAGTTAATATAATATAATGTGACGTTATTTTTTTCTTCTTTTTGAAGAGCCCAAATCATAGTTTTAGCCAAAGGGGTATCTCAGTGTCTTCGAAGCATCCAAGAAGCCATTTGAGACACCCAGTTTCAGTGAAATTTTACTAGGGAAAGATAGGGGGACCGTAAATTGAAATGCCCTGTTTCTGAAAAAAATGATGATTTGAGAAACTCTCTCCTTTTTTGTGGCTAGCACTATAGCCCAAACTACATGTACAAGTGTAATGACGGATTAGTGTTTGACATCATGCTAACTGCTTCTTTATATGGCTTTAATATAAATCCTAACATGCTAAAAGCTGGCATTCTACTACAAGTAACTTGTGCATTTGTGTACAATAGTTACTTGCAGAGTTCTGTATCTAAAAGTCTTTCATACAATGTAGCCTTACATGCATTTAGATTGATTGGTGTTTTACACAGTGTTTAAGATAATTCCACTTATATTATGGGCGCTGTATTCCAACAACAATTAACACTATCACAACCTAGATAAAACCGTACATTTTTCCATATTTTTGGAAAGTTAATTTTTCTCCAATGTTAAGTAAAGACAGTATTGTTACTCTTCAAACAAACTGCCCTTAGCTAGAGGGTGCCTTATTAAGAGATACAGAGTTAGAGTGCACATGGCTGTGTAATTTCAAGCTTTTTCGCTTACCAACTTTTATTGATTAATTATTACCGTCTAATAATATTTGATACACTGAACTTTCAGACACATTTAACATGCCAAACAAGACTTGAAATGTCCATTAGTCTTGTGAAAAATATGGAAATATGGTTAAAAACTAGGTTGCCAACCTGCGACTTTCTTCCACCCTGACTGTTGACTTGAAATTTTGGCAGGTGTGCCAGTAACTTAAATTTCATAGATATGTATATACCTATAAAAAGGATATTGTATTTAGTTGATGGGGGTATTAAACCTGTAATAAGTGGGTTAGTCTATTTAATTTGAGATTAGAGTGCTACTTCAAATTCTGAAGTAGGGCAATTACACAAATTGGGACGTTAAAACTCTGCAGCTAAGTAGAAACTAAATGTTTACTTTGTAAGTGTCTGACTGAAAATAAGACATTTAAGTGGTACATATGATTAATGTACATTATTTTTTGAGAATGTTACTACAAGGGAAGCTTGAAAAACTTCTTTAAAAAACCCTCATAAATCTGATAATGGGAAATCATAAATTGAAAGCTACGATTTTGTGAAAGATACAACAATATTGTTTTCTGTACAATGTACCAAAATTCTGCTTGAGGCGAATGCCACTTTATAAATTATTTTGTAAGCAAAAAATGGAAAAGCTTTCGGCATCAAGAGAACACCTGATCCTGCAGTCCAGAGGATTCACTCTGTGGAATGAGATACAGATTATACAGAAAACTACCAATAGTCTGATTGACTCCTTCAATCTTGTGGAATTAAAGCTACAGATAAAAGGTTGGATTATTAACAAGTCATGTCAGCCGAAAGCTAAATATCAATGGGAATTGGCTGGATTTAAAATATGTGTAAACAGGGGTTAGCCAGAAATCAAAAGTATGGTGTCCAAAGTGGTCATTAAGTTTTCATAACGATTGGGAGACTGTTCTGACCAACAGCACAGGCCTGATGGCCATATAACAGAGAACTTCCAGTGGCCTTGGTGTTAAATGACAATATGAAGCTGATCTGTGTGGGATGTCTTTACACAGAGTCTTGTGAAATAACCATTAGGTACTATAGCATTAAACCCCAATCACACAATTAAAGCAATCTACACACACATAATATAGATAAGAGATTGGGCTGGGGGCAGCAACAATTCTTTTTATTTGGGATATTTTGTGACTGTCCTGTATTTCCTTTGGCTTTACATGTACTTCCTGGGGAATTCCTTTTAATACCCATCAGACTGGTATACCATTATACATTTAGGAGTGAAATACCATTACATGTATATAGACAAAAAACTACACTATGCATGGACAATGACAGTACACCAATCAGTTTTTACTGTTTAAGTAGACTACATGTACATGTATGTTCTACATGTATACATACATGTATGTACATGTACATGTATGCTATTATGTCTTTGCACTAGAAGAGAAAGAATTTCCATACAAAATTTTTTTTAGTTGTTTTACAGTTTGAGAAAAGCCTTTTGGAGGAGATGAATGCACTTAAATTCAATAATAACTACATTTTAGCTGAAAAATGCTCTATATTTCACTTTTCGGTTACAAATTTTCAATTTTTTATTGGAATTCAATTTTTAATTTTAATTTAAAATAAATAGGGCTTTCATAGCAGCAATGGGTTGTCAAATGATGACTTTATTAAATTTTTCATAAAAAGGTACATGTACTCTAGAAAATGACTAATATTATCAATCCCTGGCTACATGAACATGTACATTTATTGACTGTTAAGAGTACGTCGTAATTGAACTCACACACTTATATTGTCACCAGGAGTGCTGGTACCAATCCTCATGTACAAGGTACCTCTCATTTAGGCGATTATTTGACGAGAAGCCTGTAGATTTTTAGTACCTTTCCATCATCATCATCATCTATAGAGCAAAATTTTCAAATAAAGGATTATAGAAAGTGCGTTTCTGATTTCTGATATCTACATGTATCTTAGCGTACACTGTACATGGTAGTTTTTAACAAGTTCTTCCTGGTTTGTTACCCAAAGACGGGCATTTCAAACCTTTCATACATTATTATTATCAAATTCAAAACCCTAGATTTATGACACTCACCAGACAAAGAAACTATTAACATCTCTGGTTTCCCTACTCTCCATTTTATTCAGACCTGTACTACAAGACTAATAATTTACCTGTGGACTGGAAGTCACTCCTAGTAATTACGTTTAAATTATACAGTAGCTTCCTGATTAATGTTCGGATGCTCTTAAGTGATTTCCCATACACTAGAATGCAAGATATGTAAGTGTATGTTCATGTAAGTAAAGTGAGAGATTTTAGCTATGAGCTATGAAAATAAAGTGACGTTTCACATCAAGTGTAAAAATCTGCTAAATGTAAAATGTATATTAAAACTTCTTTTTTAAACTCATCATCTTTATTTCTTCCTTTATTGAATATTCATGAATGTCTTCAATAAGGCATGTGTTTTATTCTGATACCTGTACATTGTACATGCATGTGTTATTCTTCTCAATGTAGCTATAAATACGTAGTAACGTTGAGGACCATTCGTACATGTAGGTAATGGATCTGAGTAAGAAAGAATGAAACTATTTTTGTCCTATGTGTCACTAGTATACATGGGGATAAAAAAAGTCAGAGTGAAATTCTGACACTGACATAGCCAGGGCAAACTGACTCCCCATTAGACTTTCCCATTCAGTCAATAAACCATTAGTTTGACCTTGTTAAGGTCGTTCATCATTGGTGTCACTAAACTTTCAGAGAGTCTCTGCCATGTGTTAATGAAATACGTCACACAGTGCGCCTGTGGAAGTTATCTCCCTTGGTTAACCCTTTCTGATTACTCACACATTACAAAATACGCCTTAATTAGCAGTTCCTCAAATACATACATGTACGCAGAAGTGTCAAATTCCCTTTTCAGTATTGTACATGTACGTGAAATTGTGAATGGCTTCAAATACCATTTTTCAGACCTGCCTACCTGTTGTTTTCTGATACATGTATATTGTATACACATAATTTATGTTTGATGTATACACCAATAGGCCATCAAAATACACACATAAATTAATAGTCTATGCTATGGCATGCTTTAATGTGAAATTAGGTAAAATAAAGAGAATCTACACTTAAAAGCAATTTTTTTTTTTTTTTGTATATAAATGTCTTCTTTAGCGGGCAGATCTGATATTATAAGAGAAAGAATAAGGTTTAGTGTGAGATAAATCTTTCTGTGAGAGGATTACTCACACAAAATAAGGCTTCAGTAGCAGTCCCGTAATTACATAGATTCAGATTAGGAATGGAATGGCTTCAAATCTCAAATTTTAAGGGATAGAGTAAGGTTACATTGTACATGTACTGTAAGTGTGAGAAATTGTCTGCATCAGGACGCTAGGTCAGGATTAATAATCGGGAAATTTTCCACAACCTGGTTGTTGTCTTTTGAAAAGATATTAAAGCGTGCGATGGAACTGTATGTTCTGTGCTTGTCTTTATTTACATGTATTCTAATAGGTGATTTGCAGGGAGCTTCCTGTTATTTGGACTTGGTTCTTTCATTCAAACATAGGGCAACACGGAGCCGAACTGTTTCTGATGACTAGTATTATAAGAGTATACGTTCTAAACATATTGAGGGATTGATATTTGTAAGTTTTTTGGAATGTCCAAGTCAGGGATGCATTGAATGTATCGAACATTTTTACAACTATCGACTACTGTTCCAACTGATTATAGTATGCATATTTGATGATGTTATTAACTTACATGTGTATTAATAACACGTGTATACATGTATTGAGTACATGTACATCATTACATGTATAGTGTTGACCAAAAGCCAGCTGTGTAAATTGTCTATTCTCAATTCATTTAGTACATGACGCACACTGTAGACCAGAGGCAGTACACAGTCCTTAGAGAAGGTTCCCCATTGGTACTTCTTTAAGGAATCATCGATCAATTAACTCTCCTTTCGTGCTGACTTGATGTTATTTAGAAATTCGGAAATAGCCTGGGATTTGCTTTGACGGCTGACCTTTCTTTGAAGTGTTATATATAAGGGCTTATATCTTAACGAAATGTCCAATGAAAATCTCCTGTTAGAGGTATATAAAGTACGTTCTGTTGTAAACCTTTTGTAGCACCGTCAAGGTTAGAGCACTGTCTTAGCTAGCCAGACACCAGAGTTGGAATCTTGTGGCAGGCAGGCACAATTTTTCTCTGTACAGTACAATAAAAAATAAAAGCTCATGTACATGTAGATATCAGAAGAATCTTTGGGCCAATTAAAAAAAAAACCAAGATCTGATTCCAATGCATTATTTCGATAAACGGAATTGACAATACTCCTCGTAATATACATGTAAGTGGAATACCCTGTAGGCTTAAGAAAAATCTTAAACCCCAATTGATTAATCTAAATTTTACCAGTCGAAACTTAATTTTTAAACCAACATTCTGTGTCTGGATAGCAGGTCTGGGCTGTAATCTTTTCCGACATTACCCCAAAATTGGTCTCCTAAAATATTGTGAGATACCCATCATTAGCATTTTTCGTTGGTTTGCTGATTTTTTTAAATACATAAATGCGCCTTTTTGAAAAATAAAGCAGAATTGCCTTAAAATCAGTGGCAAAATTCTAATTTAGATGAAGACAGTCCTCCTAAATTAAGTTTGCATAACCATGGGGAAACCTAGTTCTGTCCAATCTCCGCAGCAGCACAGGCCTGAGATAGTCAAATGGTATGGTTGTGCACACATTGTATTTAAGCTAACTGACTAACATGTCTATATGTCTGAGTTCAAATTAGAAAATAAATGAATACTGTTAATAAACAGCCCTGTGTTACAGTCTTTTCAGAAGGCTGTGCATTTATCTTCACAGGAGATGATTCATCCAATGAGTAATTTAAGGGAAGCAACTAAAATGAAACCTGGTTGTACAGTATAGTGTTATGTGCCATTTGTTTGTGAACCATCTGTGAAATTAAATTGTTAATCCTAACAGAAGGTTTCTGAAAACATTACAAGTAAACATAAAAAACTAAATACCATTATTTATCGAAATTGGAAGTCCCATCAACGTATATCAATAACAAGGTTTCCTCCTGGTTTTCCACGATAATGAGGCATGGATCAGTGAAGTGGACAATCTGTCGTCATAAAGGGGAAATACCCCTGAGTATGACGTTAACCCCAATCAAACAAACAAACAAATCCATGATTTACATCATCCATGTACATGTATGGTGGAAATCAAACTTCTTTATATGTGTTTGTAGTTCATATTGCAATTTACATACATGTACATGTTTAGTTTGTTTTATGTAACCTGTCTTGAAAACATATATTATGCTGTGATTGTCAGATAACATTGTAAAAATATTTAGATTTTTTTTTTTTTAATTTGTAATTTTAGCTTAATCAGTGCCAAATCAAGTTCATGTACCTATTCATTGACATACAGCTGTGAATAACTGAACTTATAAATAATGTTTTACAAAGACTATGTAGTTATCTGGAATTTCAGGTTACGCCAAAAATAGCTAAAAAGAACCCTCTGTTTTATTCTTACAATGTCCATTTGTACATGTATGTTACTGACAGTTACATGTGTGTAATGACAAGTCTTTATTATTATATACACATACCGTGAAGAATAGATCAGGTAAGTGTGTCACAAAACAGACACACTAATAAAGCTAATTTGTATGAATGTTCCAAGGAAAAAATAATCTGTCTTATTTTTTAGTTGCATATAAATGGGCCATACAGTAGTACAGCTTTAATTCAGTTTTCATCCTCAACACTTGTTGTTAAGTTCGACCTGATACATACCACAGTAGTTCAGGTGTACTTGTATTAAAATATTAATGTTTTATTAACTTACACATCTATTTCTGTAAATTACGGAAGAGGAAATAAGCAAATATGTATACATTAGTTGTGTAAGTTTATACAGCTTCACTGCAGAGTTTTTGCCAGGAAGTCCAGAACTTCAGGTCATTAACTTACAAGTAGTTGTAAGAAACATTTAAAATCATTCCAGGAGCCATTTTACCACAAAGTTTAAAGCATTATCAGACATTTTCTTTGTAGAAGCTTACACTTTTTGTTGAAACTGTCGCTTTTTCGTGCAAAAACCATTTAATCAAGTTTTTACAAGAGCAGACTGAGGGGTTGATCATGTTGATAGAAGTTAATTCAGGCCACAACTGCCCAAAGATTGAATCAAATATTCAATTTGGCCAGCTCAAAGAGTGTTCTTTATATAGGGATGCCTGTTCAACAATCTATGAGAAAAATAAAATATTGTTTAAAAAAAAATATTTTAAAAAAATTTACCTTGTCTTGTCTTTGTTACTTTTATATCATGTCATGGGAGATTTATTTCAACTATTGATCGGTATTCCCGTCATATGAGATATATAACCCTATTAAAGTACTGAAAGCCGTAAAACCCAAATCAAACAAACAGGCAATAGATTTGGCACAAACATGTAAAATATTTAGAATTTTTCAATTTAGGTAATTCAATTTCAAAAGAAAATGATGTAGTTTTGAAGTAGACAGTTAATTATGTTAGTTTATAGAAAAGCTACCTTACATGTATATTAGGAAACCTTGAGGGCGATCAAGAATTTCGGAGGTGAAGGTAAACAAACTAGCTATGCAATAAGACATATGGTTCACTTTTTTCAATTTAATTTCAAATGGGAAATATAGAAGCCAATCTGATATCATATTTATTATTGAAATAAGTAAGAATTCATATGGATAACCACTTTTTCATTAATTGGTGACACTTGAATACGATACCTGAAATGAGATTGAAACACTGTGACCAAGACTGTAAACAAAGGTACTTCTTCAAGGTGGTGTTATCCATATGAAATTTGTATTTTATATTTAATGCTTTCCAATTTCTAAATTCCATTTGAAGACTTCAAGAGCTTAAATTATATAAGTGATACACCCTTGTGTACAAAGTTAAACCCCATTGAAAGAAAGAAAACCTATTTAGTTTTCCCACCCTTTCGGGGGCTAAGCCAGAAATCAAAAGTCTGGTGTCCAAAATGTTTTAAGTAAGTGTGTGTCCAATTTTTTTCAAAACAGGGAGTCTGAATAAGACAATTGTTCAAATCTGGGTGTCAAAAGGACGAGTGGACTGGTCAACCCTCTGCCTAATCCCTTGCCCAATCCCTTGTCCATATTTGTGTCAACCTGATCTTTGAGGTACAGAGTGTTTATAGACATCCAAATATTGAGGGTTTTTTTATGAAAAAAAGTCTGTTTTTTTGGTGTCATATTGAATTTTTTATGGCCAGCTTTTTAGTTTAATCATACCAGTCTGGCTTTTTAAAAATGATGCATTATAATAATGTCTCAAATTGAGTTTACTCTCCAGCCTTCATGTAACTACATGGTGTATGAATACCTATATCATACCTGTATAATATACAGTATCTCTGCCACGAGAAGACAACAATTATACAGCATGGGTGAAATAACCAAGAGTACAGACAAAATCCTTAATCTAAAACAAAATGGAACAGAACAGAACCACATGTAGTGACTACAAATTTATATATTGCCATACTGTATAAAGCTTCTGGCTACATTGGGAAGATTAACAATTCTGCCACTGGCATCTTTGAGTTAGCTAAGTGCTGGATTGTGTTACAGTAAAAACACAAAGTGATTGTTCTGTTTGCTTTTCCTTCCTCTTATTTTTTTTCTACTGAAGCATCAAAGGCCTGGCATACTTGGGCTTTTAACAAATCAGTAGTGTTTATTTTACAAAGTGTTTTGTCACTTTTTGTTACACTGTCACTGGATCAAGATTTAACAAGGCTGTCTCACAGTTTCAGAGTCTATATATATTTCAGAGCATGTAACATATAACTACTTGTACATGTTACATCCCTGCACATTCAGCTTTGGCTCCTTCTGAAGTTAAGTGACCCTAAATCACCTCAAACTCGTCCATAAAATTACTACCTTGGAAGCTAAAAAGTCTTGGAAATTTTGTCTGATAGGCAGAAGACGAAATTTTCAGTTAGAAAGCATGGACATTTGTTAGAAAACATAAATTTGTTTATTAACGTGCTGTTATTTTGTCACAACAAGCAGAAAAAGTTTTGATTCAAGTTTGTAATAGACGAATTTGCTGTGAATCTGAGTCGGGTGAGAAATTTTTGGTCGGGAGAAATTTTACATTTTTTTCAGGGGTGTGTGGGAAATTTGGTTTGCATCATCACTGCAGATAACATAAAATTTTGTTTTGATTGCCTACATAACTACATTGTAGGCTCCCTAAGTTCCTTATCCTACTCCAATTTACCTTTCACAGGATTAAGTCCGCCTGTCGACCATCAGGTATATGAGGGAGTCACAAGATGTGTGCTCTGGCAATGGCATGCATTGGTTTTACGACGTTACTTCTGAGTTTTCAACTTTAATTAGGCAAGGAACAGTGTGGAGTGGACAATAAGTCATCATATAAGTTAGATACCGTTGAGTAGGACCTTAAACCCCCAATCAATCAGACAAAAGAAGAGTTACACACACCTACTCATAGGTTCATTGGTATTCAGTTTACATGACCAATATACACAGAAACACAATTTGGCTAGAAGAGCCCCACTAAATAATGATGTTTTATTAATAAATCAGACAGTTTTGATTGTCTATTAAATAAATACCTGTATGTGGGTGTAGAGAGAACATTGACAAGTCCCTTCTGAGATGCAATTTATTTGATACAATATACCACAATTATGCTAAACACAACATCATTCAATCACCACATTTTATCATAACTTTACCTTTGGGATTCAACATTTTCCAAACACGAAATAGGCAGTTCTGGTTTTAAAAAAAAGCTTCTGTTTCAGTGGGCCCGCGGTTGTGGCTCAGTGGTAGCGAGTGCGCTTCCTGAACCGAACATGCTTCGATTTACCGTTCACGGGTTCGAGTCCGCCTT